>CAUYSK010025493.1:0-21488 GCA_963575035.1 Avahi laniger | reverse complement strand
ATAGATTCTGGTTATCAGCCCTTTATCAGATGTGTAGAGAGCAAATATTTTTTCCCATTCTATGGGCTGTCTGTTCACTCTAGTGATAGTTTCCTTGCCAGTGCAGAAGCTTTTTAATTTGATTAGATTCCACTTATTTATTTTTGTTGCTGCGGCGATTGATTTGGAGTTCTTCTTCAAGAATTCCTTACCTAGGCCGATGTCTGCAAGGATCTTCCCAACATCTTCATTTAGAATTCTTAAGGTTTCATGCCTTAGGTTTAAGTCTGTTATCCACCGTGGGTTGATTTTTGTGAGAGGTGAGAGGTGGGGGTCTAGTTTCAATCTTCTGCATGTAGCTATCCAGTTTTCCCAGCACCATTTATTGAAAAGAGATTCTGTTCCCCAGTGTATGTTTTTGTCAGCTTTGTCAAAGATTAGATTACCGTATACAAATGATTTCATCTCTGGATTCTCAGTCCTGTTCCAGAAGTCAATGTCTCTATTTTTCTGCCAATGCCAAACTGTTTTAGTTACTACAGCCTGGTAGTGCAGCTTAAAGTCCGGTAAACTGATATCTCTAATGTCTTATTTCTTTCTGTTGCAGAATCCTGCATTCCATCGAGTTGTCATACGTTCTTAATCTCCTTCTATCAATGAACATTCTCAGTCTTTCCTTATCTTCCATGCCTTTGGCAATTTTAAAAAATACTGGTTAGTTATTTTGTAGAATACCCAATAAAGTTAGGTATATATGGTGTTTTCTCAGGTAGTCATCAAGGTTATCCATTATTGGGAAAGATACCCCAGAGGTGATGTGCAGCTCTCAGTGAATAACCTCAGAAGATTCATGTTGTCAGCATGTATTAATAGTAAAGTGATAACTTTATGAAGGTATGAAGGTGCTATTTCTGAGGATTTTCCTTGGTAAAGTCATGATTTCCCTCTTTGTGATTACTGAATCATTATAGGAAAATACTTTGAGCTTATGTTAACATTATTTCTGCTTAAAATTTGTCCTATCAACAACTGAAAGAATCTTTTGCAAATATTCATAGCTTTTTGGATTACAGGAAGATGTGAACCAAATACCTTATATGTTCTTTCCCCTCTACGCTCTTTCTCAGGGGTTAAATTTGATTAAAAGCATATAAAGTCTCCCTGTAGGCTTGGAGAAGTCTTCTGTCTGTCCTTCTGGGCATTTGTACAAGTATAAATATCTAAGGACAGGACCCATCAGGGTTCTATTTAGATCAGGTGTATAATCCTTTTACATAAGACCAACATCGTTGTAAATCTAGAACACTTCCGAATAGGCTGTAGGTGGCTGGTCTTGCAGGATTCACAACATTCTGTTCATGCAAGAAGAGAAACACCATACAGTGTTTTTAAACAACTATTTATGTTTACCATTCCTCATTTCATCAATGAAATTAATTTCTTCCTTCTCTATGCTAATTGAAGCTTTCTAGATAAAATTTAGATAGAACTGTTTGAAATTGTGCTACCTCTGGAAGCCTTTTCAAATGTTAAATAATCACACCTGGAGTGTGGATTTTGATTAGAGTATTTGAAATTTTAACCAGCTTCCTCTGGAGTATAAAATAAATACACACATACATCACATTGTCCCACTTATATGGAGGGATTTGGGATTAAATTATAGGCAATAAAACCATCTTGCATTGGAATTTAGCTTCTCAGACTCTGCCACTGGTGCTAACTACACATCCGAAGTTTCTATTTTCTTTCTCTTCTGTTTAAGATCTAAGTTTTGCCATTTTATCTCCAGCCAAGAACATCAGCACCATAGTTGTACAAACAGCCAATTTAAGTTGAATGAAATCGTTATAAAAGAGCTGAATTTCTGAAAAAGATGATTTTCTTTGGCCCATATCAGTAAATACCTATGTACTGCCATATGTAAGATAAAGCACTATTTTATTGGAGATTTTTCATTCCTTAATTTTTATCCATTCATTGTCATTCTTGGCAATTCCTGCACTTCCACAGTAATCTTAATCCTCCTTCTTATTGGTAACAAAAATTATCAGTTCATTCCCAGTGATGCCATTTAATTCTGTTTTTTTCCCTCAATCCCTGAAGCTATTCTTGCCCACCTGTTTCGTTCTGTTAAGGCCTACAGCCATCTCTTTGGTTCCCCCAGTCTACTTCCCCTGAGATTCACCACAGCGTTAGCACTTTTCTCAAGCACCTTTCGTTCCACAGGAGGTGGAATTATATTTATTTAAAAACATACTCTTTGAGTGGTACTGATTATTTAAAACAGCTCACTATAAACACCAGAATAGTTCATATTGCTGGATAAGATACATGCTACCCACACATATTTGCAACTATATGTACATACATATCTGTGGACACCAGAGCAGGGGTCTTATAACTTGGAGCAATTTGAATATTCAAAAGAATTTGTTACAAATTGTTTAGCACATATTCTGGAGTGAGTGTTAAAATTGTTTAAGTATGTTGATGATTTAGGTATAAATATATACTATAATTATTGCTATTCTCATATTTAAGATGGAAACCTCCAGCCTTCAGATAGAAACCTCCAGATAGAATCTCCAGTTTCCTCACTGAGATTCTGATGACAACTTCTAAAATAGTGTAAAAACATTATCTTACCTGACCTGGTCCAAATTCCCGTTGTCTTCGCATTTCAGTTCTGATGCTTGTTGAAGTGACTGTTTCTTCATCTTACCCTATCCCCAGTGTGCCCAATTTATCTAATCTCCCCCAATTTCCCCCACTCCATTCAAGGGTAGGATAGTATTTTATAAATAGTTAATTATTTTAGATATCCCTTGCTCTCTGCATCTGAAAATGTTACAGTTTGACATGAGGATACTCTTTCTAAGGCTTTGTGAAACACCGGCTATTGCCTGTACTGAAGTTTGTATGTATCACCTCCAGGTTCTTCTAACTCGAGGATTCTTTGTCTACACATTGGATTCTCCACCAGTTTCTCAATGAGAAAAATTTCTCAGTGGAGGCTTCATTATTTACCTACTCACTATATTTTGTGATGTCTTTCATTTCTCTGCTGTGCTCCCAAAAGTCATTTTCTAGAGGAGACGTGTTAAATAAGTCTTCTGTGAACTGCAACATTTCAAAGAAAATGTGTAATATTTCTGGCTCTGACAATGTCCACATTATTTGCAATACCATTTACATACTACTTAAAGTTTTTTCAGTGGATCAAGATTGTTGTGTTCAAAAACTTTCATGTTGCGTATTGGACATCTTTTATTTTTTCTGATTGAATTTCAATATAATTAGATCTCTACTGTTGAGAGCAGTTCAGTTTAATTAAATTCCCTGCTGTTTGTGCCACGACACATGCTGAGTAACACCGCTAAGGAGAAGCAGCCCAGGGGTCAAACTATTCATACACTTTAGGCCCATAAATAAGTGGCCTGGTATTTATTTCACATCCACACCCCATATATCCTTCATGTGATGGATGAGAAAACTGAGGTCAGACAAATTAACTTGGTCAGCTGCTAATTGGCAGAATCAATATTAAAATCCAAGCATGTGAAATTCCCTAGTGTTTTCGTTTTTTAAGCTATAATTTAGTGCCACAAGCAACCAACACAGGGAAGGTTTCAGATTAGTGTACAATTAAAATGAAAAAGGTAAAATCTGGCTTCCATGGACAGTGAGAGTGACCTAAGAACAATAGAAATATTTTCCTGAAAGAGCTGGCATTGACTGGATATCAAAACTTAGTTTTACTGGATGAAAATATGTGGAATAAAGAGCATATAGAATTTCAACCAGAAAGGAAAAGTATAATCAAAGGCACAAAGTGAGAAATATTAGGTGTCACATATGTTATAAGCTTAAGATCTATTATAGTATTTGACCCACTGGGAGTGAGTCACGGGCATAGCTTACTCTTTGGAAACTTGTCTGCACGCTACAACACTTGGTGTGCTGCCATGGAGAAGTTAATCCCATGTCTGTGAGCATTTAAAATAATATTTTCCACCATTTATTGAGTTTCTACTAGTCTCAGACATGAATGTTGGTATGTTATATAATTTATGTGCATTATTACTATTTTTTAAAAACAGCTTTTAAAATAATAAACACTTTATGTGGAGCAAACTTAAATAAACATATTCATCACATCATAATGTATTGTGCTGTGTTGTTAATTTTTTCAACTTTCCAACGTAGGTAGATGAAGGAAAATCTTTATATCGGCCCAGGGATATTTAATCTAAGCTCCACTTCATATCAGGTGTAAGACTTTAATCATTGTGTGTAACATCTCTGAGACTTTATCTCTTCATCATCATAAAATGGAATTAATAATACCTCACAGGGTTTGAAGAACATTAAGTTATTACATATATGGGAGGGGTACAACATCTACCTCATGTTCATCCCATTGCTAGCTCCTTTCCCCTTTGACGGAGTGCTAAATAGAATGGTATAAACAAAAGATGTAGGTGTCCAGAGAACCAAAGTTCAAGATAGGCTGGGAAATGAATAAAACATTATAAAATTACGATCCAATTTTGTGATTATTCTATTAGACTTTGAAGGAAATGTGAAATTCTCGTAAGCAAAGATAAAGAACAAATGTTTATGTATGAGTGTATGTGTGAGTGTGTGTGTGTGTGTGTGAGAGAGAGAGAGAGAGAAAGAGAGAGTCAGGGCTGTTGACACATCAGTATGATATGGTATAAAAAGAAAAAACAGCATTACTTACTCAAAAGAGGGTTGAGGTGCAGGCCAGGGACTGCTGGTGAAATATCCCTTGTACTTCCTGACACAGTTGAAAAATTTGGTTGAAGGTTACTTCTGAGTACCAAAGAGACTACCAAGCATACTACTACTTTCTATCACTACTTATTTCAAGGGCAGTTCTCACACAGAAGTTGCCCACTCTGAAGACTTACAGGTTGTTCCCCTACCTCATTCTATGTGGTACCTGACCCTACATTGTCCCAATGTGAGCGAACCATTTTTTTTTTTTTTACCCCTTGCAATGGCTACTGCTTTTGCTGGCTTCGATGGCTGTACACTGCACACTCCATTAAGAATGAATACCAATAAGCACAAAAATGAGCCCACAATTCATTAACATTGATAAAATATACATTTATATATATTCCCACAACAGTTCATTATATAGGTGCCTCAATAAAAGAATAGTCAAATGTGGCAAGTTGCTTCCAAAAAAATTTTAATTGAAGCATTTCCAACCAGATGTGCTGTTTTTGCATTAGATAAATTTTACTTCTTCAGTCTTTCTCTGAGCATTAGAAATGTCACCACCTTTGAAAAGATCACATCAACTTTAAATTAGTCAAGAATAAAAAAAATTACCCTAGAGTGTCTTTTTAAAACCATATTTGTCTTCTAAAATTTTAAAACACTTCTAAAAGGTAATCCTATTTGATGGGATGAGTGTTTTTGTCTGTTTTGATGTTCACATAGTCAAAAAGAAAATCAATTGCAAATGCTCGATATTTCCAGTATATTTGATCTGTGTACATTTTAACTTCTTAGAATTGGCATACATTAAGCCAATATTATCATAGAAATACAATTTTAAATCTGGTCTCATCCATTTAAATTAGCAAAACTATTATTGTTTACAATAGAATTAAAAAACATGCCTCTTATTTATACATTTGCTAATAGATTTCCTTTATATACTGGCTTTAATCCAAGTCCACTGTTACATTTATTGATATAACATTCACTTTAGAGTTCTGTTTATTTTTTTAATGCCTTGTTTTCTCTTTATGAAAGTCATACCGTGGTCTGGAAATAAATGGTGTCATTTTTTATGAATCATTGCTTTGTATACTATACACACACACACACACACACACACACACATACACACAGAGACAGAGAGAGAGAGAGAGAGAGAGAGAGAGAGAGAGAGAGGCGAGTTCATGCAAAATTCAAGGGTTATAGTTCTTTTTTACATGCATTTTTCTTCATATACCTTTATTTCAACATTGGAAAACTAGCAATTTTAATCGAAAAATTGTGGTTCTTTTTTTTCTGTGTTTTGAAGTAGAAAAATATTAAAGGAAATTACCTCTGATTAAAGTAAAAACTATTCTTGTTTACAATGAACTGTGCTTTTCATTAGTATATTAAGCCATCCTATTGTTTCTAGTTTAAATGAAAGACTCCACTATCTTTTCTTATTGTATTAGAACCTTTGAAATTAGGATTTGACACAATTTTACTAGTAGGATTCTTCATGATTCTGACTTATAGGAAGTGTTAAAAATTTAGCTTATTGTTAAATGCTTACATTCTCTGTTATCTCAGGGGAAAAGAGCGTGTCATAAAATAGAGAGAGGAAAGAGAAGAGCTTTGATTTCCAGTCTTATTGTTTGCCATCAGTACTCCACCATATGGTGCAAATACTGAAAAAATGTATCTCAGTTCTGTGTAGCACATCCACACAGAATAACATAAGATGGAATATTTGCTGCTTCCTTTGGCTTCGGACACCAGAATCTCAAATCGAATAGTTAAATGATGTCCTCTTAGTTCAGTTACCTACAAATTACTATACCTGCAATTGTTCCGTGAACCTCACCAAATGAGTAAACCCACAAACTGTAGTTAACGTTGTATAGAACTTACAATATCTAATAACATGTGAGGAACCATACATCCATGATATGTAGTGACTCATGATAAATCTCTAGTTGCTCATTTAATTTTTTTTAATTTCAGCATATTACAGGGATACAAATGTTTAGGTTACATATATTGTCTTTGCCCCACCCGAGTCAGAGGTTCAAGCATGTCCATCCCCCAGATGGTGCACACCGCACCCATTAGATGTGAATATACCCTTTCCCTTATCCCCTCCCACCTGCCCGACAACTGATGAATGTTACTACTGTATGTGCACGTAAGTGTTGATCAATTAATACCAATTTGACGGTGAGTACATGTGGTGCTTGTTTTTTCATTCTTGTGATACTTCACTTAGTAGAATGGGCTCCAGCTCCATCCAGGATAATACAAGAGGTACTAGGTCACCATTGTTTTTTGTGGCTGAGTAGAACTTCATGGTATATATATATATACCACATTTTATTAATACACTCGTGTATTGATAGGCACTTGGGTTTATTCCACATCTTTGCAATTGTGAATTGTGCTGCTATAAACATTCAAGTGCAGATGTCTTTTTTATAGAATGTCTTTTTCCTTTGGGTAGATGGCAGTAATGGGGTTGCTGGATCAAATGGTAGGTCTACTTTGAGCTCTTTAAGGTATCTCCATATCACTTTTCACAGAGGTTGTATTAGTTTGCAATCCCACCAGCAGTGTATGAGTGTTCCTGTCTCTCCACATCTATGCCAACATTTATCGTTTTGGGACTTTTTGGTAAAAGCCATTCTCACTGGAGTTAAGTGATAACTCATTGTGGTTTTGATTTTCATTTCCCTGATGATTAGAGATGTTGAAAATTTTTTCGTATGTTTGTTTGTCTTTAGTCTATCTTCTTTTGAAAAGTTTCTGTTTGTGTTCTTTGCCCATTTTTAATGGGGTTGTTTGATTTTTTCTTGCTGATTTCCCTGAGTTCTATATAGATTTCAGTTATTTCTGAAAATATTCAATTAAAACTTAGAAATACAGATTTTTTCCTATATCTCTAATATTCTATATGTTTTCACATAAAGAAAAAAGGAATACTTTACATTTAAGTGTTTTAATTTTTTGTTTTCTTCTCAGTTTCTCAGTAGGGCTAGTGATAACTCCTTTTAGAAATTATGTGGATTTTTCAAGAGTACAGAAGAAAGTCAAGAAGATGTAGAATTCAAGAGAATGATATTTACAAATTATAGGAAATCATGATTTTTAAGTACTTAAAATACCAAAGGTCACTTCCCCTTTACCTTTGGAACATAAGGAGAGATACAATTAATGATAATGTTATTAATAGGAGAGTCATGAGAAAGAGAAGTAGTAATCATTCAAGAATAATATTAATCACAAGTCAATAATTCAACATCTTCTTAGTATTGTCATCCATTCAAAAAAACTCTTAAAAGCAAATTGGCCTAAATGTCTGGGTTTGTCTTATTTTAGATTTGTGTAGGTTTATGTTTATTCAAATTTAAAAGCCTTTTACACTATGTATGTAATTCTCATACCGTAGATAGGAAGCCAAGAGATTGGAAGGTTAAGGGTTCATGTCTTGCGGAAAGAGAAGAGGCTTAGGAGGGAGGCGTATTTAAAGCCCAGATACTTTTCCATTATCTGTGTACTAAAGCAAAATTGCTTCCTCTTAATTTCAGTTCCTTCAGTGTTAAAATGAAGGTCGTGCAGTGGCATGTGCCTGTCCTCCCAGCTATTCAGAGGCGGGAGGATCAGTTGAAGTTAGACGTTTGAGTCCAGACAGGGCAACATTGTGAAACCCGCCCCTTAAAAGAATGGTGTCAATAATAACTACCTTGCAGGCTTTTCTTATTGTTGTTAAGGAAGTTGACTACATTTGTATGTGTTGTATTCATGTCCACTAGCATATTTATTCTTACATTTGAAAACACGAGAGTAGAACTGTGTGAGGGAAACGAGTGAAAATATAACCTTCCAAGAAAAAATGATCTTATGATACCATCTTCTGCCCCTTGGGCATGAGGGACAGACATTTGCTGGGATCACATAATTGAAACCCAGAATGCAAACGCCCTCTTATGCTGGGGTCAAAGTTACAATAGCAAAATGGGTTGTTTTTTCCTACATAGTAGATGGAAAGAAAAAAATCCAATTAAAATATATATGTTTTCTATTTTATAAGTGATATTTAGACAGCCACTAATATGCTATACATTGAAATTGTTAATTTTCTTTAAACTGATTCATAAGCTGAAAGCAATAAAAAGGATAGAGAAAGAGTAAATAATTCTGTCTTCCCAGATTTTAGGGATTGCATTTTTCAGTCTCCCAGGGGAGGTTCATCAACACTGATTCCATTGCAATGTGTATCACCCTCTGAGCGGTATCAACTGACATCTGCTTTCTCTCTCACCATTTACTCTTAACTTGCAACAGCAGTTTTACAAGTGAAAATAAAATCATGTTTTAAGTAAATAAGCTGAAAGGTTGGCAGGTTTGGGGGGATAAATACACAGACTCATCTTTCCTTGTAGTATGTCAGGGAACAAATCAGTTTTCCCTGAGTATGTGAATCTTTCTCCCATAGGGAACTGGAGTCAGCACCTTCATGCTCCACTTCTAACGTGATTGTGTAAAATATGAATTACTGTCTACATATAAAAGTCTGAAGCTACAAAGATGCAGAGTAAGGAGACTTAATTTAAGGTCCCTTTATTGATCCAGGCTTCTATGTTCTGGGGTGCACAGGTTAAGTAACAAAGAAAAGAATGGTATCTTGAAAAATGTACTGTTATAAATTTGTATGTGGCTTTATAGATGAAATATATAAAAAGAGAGCCTTCTTTCCAACAGCGTGCTAATAAAGCTATGTTGTCTGTATTCACTTTGGCAGCAGATATGTTTTCTCCCTGTGGAATCAACACTGTTCTGTGAGGATTGGTGATGAGAGAGAATTTGGATTTCTTAGTGAGAAGAACTTTGATTAGGAACGAAGTAGAATACTGCTATTTTATCATATCATGTTCATATTGTGTCAGTTATATACATTATCCTTTTAAAGTATAATTCTATGCATATTAATACTATAATTTCATTGTAGTTATTAATATGTACACTGTGTTGCCATTGACACAGTAGCAGAGAATTATTTAAAATATTAATTTGTTGCCCTTTTGGAAAGCTCAAGAAAGTGTCTTCAATTAATAAGACATTATTTTAATAGAAGAAGAGTTGAGATGCTGCCAGGGAAAAAAATCTCCCAGATGGCAAGAAGATATTTCCTACTAGCATAAGTGAAAGATAAATGAGATAAGATAAGATAAGATAAAGATAAGTGAGAACACAAACCCACTAGTCATTGGGCACTATCGAGTAGGTATGGCCAGACCATGACAACAAAGTATTTTCACACATTATTAATGATTACTTTTTGATAAAATACAGTATCAGTGCTGACAAGCTGCTTACCTTGTTGATGAATATATATCAGGTACCGCTGGCATTTAAAACTCTCTCTTTTCCCTATTTAATTTGGTTTAGAAGGCAAAGAAACAAATATAATTATTCATTCACTTTTGAACAAATATTTATTAAAAGCCAATTTAAGCTGGCACTACACTCAATTCCTAGAGGCAATAGTAATGAAGACAGGAAAGATATCTTCTCTCAAGGGACTTTAGGAATGTAATAAGGGGTATATATTCCTCCCATACGTTTAACAGAATTCTAATTAGAGCATTTGGTTCCTTTTTGGTATTTTATGTTCAGAGATATGCAGTTGACAAGGTGCAATCTTAGGAAGTATTTCCTTTCAACTTTATTCCTTTGTTATCTTAGACTTTAAAGATCAATTATGCCAATTAGGTTTGCTGTTTTATTTGCTAGATTCAAGGCCAGGCTATTAATGTGATGACAGTCATCTTTAAAGACCAATACATTCTTTGTTCTGTTACTAAAATGTCATCTCTTAACTCTGGGCATGCTCTTCCATCAGAGCCTATCCACATGTGGATACACAAACACAAAACTAAATAAACAAACAGCAAATAAGTAAGAGGGAAAATTTCAGCAATAAAGTATATTTTCTATTGTTTCTCCCTGAATAGAAAAAGGAAATTTGGAAGTGGAATTTATTTATTTATTTATGGCTCATAGCATCAGTTTGTTTTTCATATCACTATTCTATCGCTTAACAGTATGTATATTTTCATCATCAATTAGGCTATATTGTGGATACCTATGTTACACAAATAGCAAATATGTTTAATATAGAGTTTCAAAATCTTTCCTACATAAATTAAATGAGTGCACAGGCAATAATATAGACAGAAATTTTGTTTAGTCAAGAAAATGTAATTTTTCTTCTACTAAAGGTCACAATTCCCCATGCAGTGATAGCTCCTGCATTATCCTCACTTCACACTGTTCCTAATTTCTGACCAATTTGCTGAAAACGCTTATCTTTTCTTCATCAGTTAAAACATTGTTGAAAAACAGATACTTCTGTTTCTTTAAAGTTGGACAAATTTGCTCATTAGAGAAAAAAGAGTAAAAAGTTAGTAATGATTTCTCCAGCGATGATTATTTTATTCCCAAGACACTTGATTTCTCTCATTGTCTCACTTTAAAATGAAAATAGAAATGTGTGTACCAAATTTTCTGAATTAAGTATATTTAAGAGATATATTTCTTTGATTATAGTTTGAAGATCATATTCTATTTAAAATTTTATTATTTATTTTTATAGCTACCTAGGGTTTTGAACATGAGAACTATATTCTCCTGCTATCTTAATTTATGTATTACGTATCCATTTGGAAAGAATAGGATATTAAGTAAACGTTACTTCATGCTGCCATGGTCTATACGCAGACATTTTTGATGAAGTAATACCAAATTAACATATATGTAAATAGATGTTTAAAAGGAATTCAAAATGGAACAAGGTAGAAGAATGTATATTTCATAGGAGGGAAACAACACAATTGGCAACTGCCACTAAGGCCATTGTCTGCTCGCCCGCTAGGATCCTTCCTTAAATCGCTGTCTGGTAGCTAAGCTGGACCCAACTGACAGATGATCAACAGGCTGGATGTCATGCTAAAATTTAGGTCCAGAGACACCACTCCAATTTGTTAGTTTCAATATCTATCAATGATCCTCTGTAGTATATAGGCAGCTATTTGAAATTTTAATTATTATTTTCAGTAAGAAAAAGCATGAAAGTGCACACACACACACATGCACACTCACCCCAGACATATAATTTGGTAGGAGGAATGAATTGCTAAATTCCAAAAAATAAAAATGCTTTAAAAATATTACAGGTCAACAATATAAGATTAGATTTTTTAAAAGTTAAAGCAATAATGAGGTCCTTGAATAATATTGTCTTTATTATTATCATTAATAATTGAAATTATTAGTATTTAAAGTTCAAAAATTAGTAACAGATTTGTAAAATTTTTATTTGTTCATAAAAAGATTCCATATCCATCACCACATTTGAACATCAGGAAAGTCCTTTAAGTTAGAGTTTTATACTGCTACTCACTCATCAAAAAATAGATGTTTGAACAGTTAAGAGATTTGACAAAGACCACACAGACTGCAAATGCCCGAGCAAATACTTTGACACCTACCTACCTTCTTGATGTGGCTCCCAATCCACGTTACCTTGGTAGCAATTGAAGGACTGGATTAAAGCAAGTGGTTTGATTCCCTCGACACTTTATTTATTTTTCCAAATCTTTTTAAGAGCGACTTCACATAACTCTTAGCAATTCTTTCTCTGTTTCCCTTTAACATCAAAATGTTTCACCTATTTTATATTTTTCGTCTGCTTTCTTATGCTATTCTTCAGGTTGCATCATCTTCTGAAATAAATTTTAGGCTTGTAGTAGGCTCAGATGAAACCTATGCCTTCGTTACTAACATCCCAGCAGCTACTGTCGTGCTGACAACATAACAGATTTTAAGGCGTATAAAAGAGATACTCATGTGAAGGTTTACTCATTAATTTAGCTCCTATTCCTCTCCAGATTTTTTTCTGGAAAATATGATGACAGACTAATATCACACTTTAGGTAACTGATGTTTGCTTAATCGATCAATTCTGCTAAGTGTGTTAAATGGTAATGAGATATATTTGTAGAGAAGACGTTTTCTAAATTACAGCAAACCTATTTTTTAAAATGAGGATGAAATCAAAATTGTACTGGGGATAGGTAGAGGCATAATGTTATTTAAGGAACTATAGCTTAAAGGATAAATGAAAATCATCTGAATGGTCTCCCTGCTGTGTTTCAATAGAGTTATGACTTCACCAGCAAGTTTTACATCAAATATTTTAGTCTTGAAAAACCATTGGAGATCAATGGATCTATATGAGGAACATATTTTTCCTGCAGTACTCCTTTGGGGACTATCTCTACAGCTTATTTGTGATGATTAAATGTTTATATGGAATTTCTAAGATGTTTGTTGGTTTCTATTTATCTTCCCTCAGACTAATGTATGTACTGCTGGGATTATTTCTGATGGAATTTTACAGTTAGCTATTAATTCTTATGTTGTTTTGTGATGCCGCTTTCTTCCTAGTTGTTCTTATGTTGAAAAACAAAACTTTTCTTTTTGTTGCTTGTGGTAATTGAGATAAAAGTTATCCTTTTAAAGTACTCTGGGTTGAATCAGTCTGCAATGAAAATGCTCAAAATTAATGTGAGATCATAATTGATCCTTTTGATATATTTAAATAAGGCTTCTGTTTGCACATATGGCTTTGATATTTCTTACATTATTAAGCCATCATTATATGCAATAAGAATCATAATTGAAAGAAGACAGCAATGGCAGGTTTTCAGATAAGCCAAAGGTCTTGGGAGGGATCAGGAAACAAAAAGGGAAAGAAGGTTAGGGAATATTTTTGTCTCCCAGTGTCCCCAGCCTGTGAGTCTGAATGGGGCACTTTTCTTGACATAAACTGCATGTCATTGGCTCTGGCCCCGCCTACTCTTACATATGACGGCGTGTTTAAGAAAACATTCCAGTAAGTTCCTAGAGGATGTTCTGGGGGATTTCAGATGGGCTCAAGATAACAAGTGGGTCCACACAGCAGCACAGCCTCGACTGGGGCTACTGCCTCTTTTCTGAAACTTTGTGCTGATTCTGGGCACATCTGCTACATCTACAGAAAATCCACATTTATGCTGAGTGCCAGGACTTCTTCTAGGAGGGCCTCCACCGAGTGCCTCTGCCTCTAGAGCTTCTTAGGGACCACGGTTGTGTAGTAGTCTGAGGTAAAGGGACAAAAACTCTTCTACTATTTCTGTCTGAAATGTTGTAAAGAGAGGGTAGAATGGCAATACTTACGCCTCCAATGACATCTTATTATATCCCTTCATTCTGTTTTATATTCCTTTGAATTCTCCTCACCCAAAATATGTCTGATATCAGGACCTGGGATAAGTCCAGAGGGCAGACTTAGAAAGATTTCGTACTGGGTTAACCTTTTCTTATTTGGCTTTTTCTCTGTAAGGAACATTCTGTTCCATGAGGCTTCTCTATGCTTCCCCTAAAAATGACATTTTTAGTTAGATGTTGACCTCAAGTGCACTAGTCACAGGTCTTTATGTCTAAGCCACAGTATGACAACATGCTTATTCAAAAGTGGTATGTCACTACATTTAGAAATAGTATATTTAAGCCGGGTGCCGTGGCTCACACCTGTAATTCTGCTACTTCTTGAGGTTGAGGCAAGAGGATCGCTTGAGGTCTGGAGTTCGAGACCAGCCTGAACAAGAGTGAGAACCCTGCCTCTACAAAACATAGGAAAAAAATTAGCTGGACATGGTGGAGCGCTCCTGTAGTCCCAGCTACCCTGGAGGCTGAGGCAGGCAGGGGTGGGGAACCTGCAGCCTTGGGGCCACATGTGGCCTTCTGGAACTTTGAGTGCGGCCTTTTGATCGAACCCAAACTTCACAGAACATTGTTTGAAATACAAGATAATTCTGCTATATAAATTGTTTTAAAATATTTACATATGTAAAATGTATATCCAGATAGCATGTCAGCTTTGTATCTACACTTAATAGCATATATGTCAGGATATAAAAATATATTATATGAATAAAGGTGTTCCATTTAAACAGAATCACCTCCAAAATGTACTGCTTTGAAAATAACACAGTAGAAACAGGATACTCAGAACATTAACACTCAAAATACTAACTTTTAACAAAGACAAAATATGAGTGATAATGGTGTTCACATTTGGTACATTCTTGTATTACTTAGAGGTGAAGCTAAATTAATCATGGTAATTAGCTTTAAATTCTCAAAAGTTCCCATTGTCATTTCTTTAGCTTTTAGCATTAATATTTTATATGCATTTTATATTGGGAAATGATGTCAGAGAAACTGTTACTATGAATTTTTTTTACTTTTAAAATTAACTTATATAGTGAGTAATGTGAAGACCACTATTTTAATTTTTCTTCGTAATTACTTCTTAAATTTTAAATTAACCTTAAATTGCTATTGAATAGCTAAAGAATGAGAATAACTCCTCATAATGGGTGATGGATCTCTAAAAGAAGGAAAAAGCGAGTTTTTATAAGATAATGCTGGTGAAAATTCCAATTACAGAATAATTTCTGAAAAACACTTCATGCTATGTAAAGAGTGTGTACAGACTATAGTATTCTAGGGATAGATGACAAAAATGTATTTAGGCAACAAACTTTTGTTATGTTTTCTGTTAAAAAAAACAGCTTTGAGTCATGTAAAAATATCAAATGGTGTTTTTAAACATGCTTTTTTAACCTCAAGGTTTTTTTAGTTAAAAGTTTTTTACTTCATATGTATTTTCCAGAAATAAGCTTAAATAAAGCACAAAAAAAGAGCAAACATTAAAAGAAAATCTCTCTAATATTACACAGTTTACATATGGTCTTATCATCAACCATGAGAAAAAGGTTGATTTCCTGAAAGAAAATAAAATAACAGTAGTTGTGTGGCAACATGACTGCCTGCGTAATGACAGTTACAGGAAAAGTTCTTCTCAGGTCTCCACATCTCATTAATTGTCTCCACGGTAGAAGAATCAAAATTTTAGTTCACATTAGTGGAATTTTCCTCAAAGTAAAAATTGTCTTGATACCTTGTTTAACCCTTTTATCAGTGACTTACAATTTATGGTAAATGCATCTTAGACTTATCCTTATGAATGAATTTTTATTAGTTGGGCTTACGAGGACAATGGCCATTAGAAAATAGAGGTTATTTTGACAATTTTTACCTATTGTGCCAATCATGTGAAGTTGAATAAGTTAAATTAACTCTTTTTAAAAAGTTGTTATTAGAAAAGGAATGTCTGCTGACAAAATTATGTGTGTGTGTGTATGTGTGTGTGTGTTTAATGTCTAAGGGTTCTATAGCAGAGTCAACAAGCTGTTAGATACAAAATAATGTCCTCATTTCCTAGTGGACAGTTGTTTCTAGGAGTGCAGCCAAGGGACTATATTTCATAATCATCTTTGCATCTGGGTAGGTCCCATGATGTATGCTGCTCTCAGATTCAGGAGTGCAAGAAACAGCTGTGTCTTCTCGAATCTCTCAGCCCACATCTGCCAGCTATATGTAGATGAGTTTCCAAGGGAAGGTGGAACCACATGTTGAAAGAATTCTCTAACACTGTCCATGTTGACTTTCTAATCATCCTGTGGGCTTTATGGGCTTCTGCAGATTGCTTTGTGTTTGGGGGTTCAACCTACTTTAGTGTTCCATCCTTTTCTCTTAGAGATATCCATCACTTTTCATTTTTATTTATATTTATATTTTGTGGTTTTTGTCTTCAAGACATTTGTATAATTAATAATTCAACCAAAATTCCAAGACTAAATGAGAAATCATCTGCTAAAAGTTAGCCAATAAAAATCAACAATTTTAGAAGGCCCAAAGAAATGTATAAAGAAAATGAATCCCTTAAAAATAATAAAATTCCTATGGAAAAAATATTAGATGCAATGTAACAAAGATAGGTAAAAATGAAGACAAAGAAAAAGTCTAAGATAAAAGAACAATTTTATGGAAAATGATGTGATAGTTTAGTAATTTAAATTAACTCTTTATTTTTAAATCTAAAGTTGTGTAGATGGTAGCAGAAAAAACTGAATTAGAATGTATCATTTATAGTACAAAAAAAATCTATAGATTTCAAAAGAGCATGACAGAAATAATGGGCAATGGAGAAATTTTTGGAAAGATTTCATTAGTCATTTATATGACAAGTGCAACCTAGAAATTTTAAAGAAATATATAAATAGACAATATATGAAAAAATGAGGGCAGAAAAGAACTAATAAAATAAATAATTTAATTGTTAATCAAAAAAACAATAGGATGGCAGAAATCGGTTCAATAAATGATGAATTTAAGATTTGTATTTCAAAACTGGATAAAAAATTCTCAGTATATGTATGCTGCTTAGTAGACCTATATACTTACTATGCTATACCATATAATAAAATAAGGAATAAAAGAAAAATAAAGAAAAAAAAGATCACTAAATATCATGAAAATACTATCTAAAAAAAGTGTTAGGACATTATGACTATAATAAAATATTATATTTTTATATAAATTATTAGAATGGATTGAATGTTTATGTTTCCCAAAAATTCATGTGTTAAACCCACAAGGAGATACTACTAGGGTGTGGGGCCATAGAAAAGTGATTAGGATATGAGGACAGAGCCAACATGAATTGAGTCAGTGTCTTTACAATAGAGACCCCAAGGAGACCCCTCTGCCCTCCTGGAGGATGTAGTGAGAAGATGCCCACCTATGAACCAGGAAGCAATCCCCCACCGGACAGCAAATCTGCTGGCACCTTGCTTTCGGACTTCCCAGGGTTCAGAACTGAAAGAAATAAATTTCTGTTGTTCATAAGGCACCCAGTTTATGTTATTTTATTATGGCTACCTGAACAGACTAAGACAGTTATGATTATTACTATTTCTTGTTGAATATTTTATTATTAGGGAGAGTCCTCCTTTATTCAATCTGATGCTTTTTACTTAAATAATAACACAAAATCATATAGGTAAAGTAAAATCTTATATATACAAAGTGAATTCACAAATTTATAATTATGTGGAAGTTTTAAACATAATCTTGTAAGAAACAGATCACACAGACAAAAATAATCTTCAGTGTTTCAATGAAACTATTTAGATTTAAATAACAGATATTAAATCCTGGGCCTAGAGATTAAAGATTACATATTTTTTAAAATTAACTTTTTTTTTGATCTTGGCATTGTAATTTTAATTAACTTACTTGTATTAAATGGCAATATAAACTCTCAGAAAATCCTCAATAAATTTCAAAAAGTTGTTGTATATAAGAACTATATATGAATACATATTCTTATAACAATTAATTTGATTTTGAAAGACAAAAAAAGTTACTTTTTAAAAATCTAAAGCTCTCTTAAATAATTTGGCTTAAAGACAAAAATAATCACAATTTTTTTCAACAATGAAAGTTTGTATATTAAGGTTCTCCATGGAAACAGAAGCAATAGTGGATACATATAGATTATAAACGAAGAGATTTATTATGAGAATTAGCTCACACAGTTAGGGGGGCCAAGAAGTTCCACAGTCTACCCTCTGCAAGCTGGAGAATCAGGAAATCCAATAGTATGTAATTTGCCCTTCCTTTTTTATTCTATTTGGCCCTCAATAGGTGAGATGATGCCAGCCTACATGGGTAAGGGTAGATCTTCTTTACTTAGCCTGCTGATTCACATGCTAATCTCTTCGGAAACATCCTCATAAACACATCCAGAAATAATGTTTTATGAACTACCTGGGCATTCCTTAGCCTCATCAAGTTGACACAAAATTAACCATTATGGTACTAGATAGCTAAATTGTCTGGAATGCAATGACAGCTAAGCATGCATTTATTTTGAAATAATAAAAATTATTGAAAATGTATTAGAATTTCAACTTAAGATAGCTGGAAAGGTATTGAAAATATATAGAAAATAGAAAAAAGTAATAATATTTTTAAGAACAGAAATTAGTAAAACAAAAAAAATCTGACCAAGAAAACCAATTATTATGAATCAATGAATGTATAAATTAAAAAAAAAACACCTAAAACCAAATACTGCTTTTGGGGGAAAAATACCAATAAAATAGACTCAATTGAAGCAAGGATCATTAGAAAATAAAGTCAAAATAACTAAACAGCAATATTGAGATCAAAAGTAGAGGCATAACCATGAATAGAAATTTTATAAATACAAGAGAATAGTATGTTCAATGTTATCATAATATATTTGAATGCTTTTATCAACTTTCCAAACTTACTCCAAATTTTAACAGCAGTTCTTTTTAGCTAATGATATTATAAATTGATATTATTTTAGTATAATTTTCTGAATTATTTTTACCAAAAAATTAAAATGTTAAATCAAGAAATTTTCAAAAGAAAGATTTCTTTCAAAATGTATTAAACAAATCAAGTATCTCAAGAAAAGATTCTGTGTTCCAATAATTATGGTTACTTTTATCTTTTGACATTTCTTCCTATAATGAAATCCAGTTACTGAGGTTATAAACTGTCATAAATTATTTGTATTCTCTTTCATTCAACTGTAATCATGTGCAAGGAAAACAGAGGAGAGTCTGTTATTGTATCCACAGTCTGAATTAAATTATACTTATTAAAATTTTAAAAGCGACAAATAATGCCATAATCCCATCAGAGTGATGAATAGGTAGAATTTATAGCACTACTAGAAAAAAGTTATATGTATTCAATTTGAGTGGCAACACTCACACTCAATATTCAGAATAAGGTTGTTGTAACATTTCCAGCACTCATTTTGTTTTAGTAGGCATTAATATTAAACAGTTAACTAATACGTTTTTTAAAATTCAATATTTTTGTATCCATCCTAGTATTTTGAAATTGAATTAGTTATCTTGCTATAAAGAATATTATTTATCTATAAAGGAATTTGGCTGAATGATGAGGAAAGCAGAAAGGGCAGCTTGAAATACTGTATTGTTATAAGTGAAAAGTACAGTCTATACCAATTACAGAGGTAACAGGTTGCATATTTTTTGACCAAATCAAATGTAGTCCCAATTAGAAAGTTCCTAATTTCTGTAACTCCAGTTAGGAGTCATTATCTCTGAGAGTCCAGGAAATGAACCAAAATGTACTCTTAGTGGATAAGTTTCCTCTGAAAGATTGTTCTTCAATTACTGTCTGAGTTTCTCAGAAGAATGGACAACGTTACACTTTGTTTTAAGCCTAAAATTATTTTAGTTGTTGTTCTATACCTCCATAAAAACCTGATTTCCCTATGTATAACTCACATCACAGCTTTTGTTTTCCCAATCATTGAACCAAAAAACTAGACCCGATCCCTTTGTTGCCCTTGTGCCTTGATCTATATTTCTTCTTCATGGTATTTATCAAAATTTTATTTAAATAGTCTATTCTTTAATTAGTTTAAAATTGCTCTTCATAGCTAGTGTCCAAGCTTCCTAAGGGCAGAAACTGTCCATTTTGGCCACATTGCATCTTGTACCTGGCAGAGTGTTTTGTGTTAATGACAAATAACTATTTTTCCTTCAATTTTATCTCACCTTTTAGGTGTCCCACATAATATATTTTTCTCATGTAATATAGAGAACAACAATGCTGGAAGATCATCATTACTATAGGCGTTGTTTTAATAAATAAAGAAATTAAAGTTCAGAGAGATTAATTCACAAGATCCCACTATCAGTGAAAAAGCCAGCATTTGAACCACTTTGGCTGCCTCTCACATTTGGACTCATCCTGCTGAAACTTCAGTTTCCACCTGAGTCCTCAACGCCAGCAAGCACTTCTGAATAGCAGCTGCTCAGGAAAGGAGAGATGGGGTACCAGTGCGGACAGTACTCTAGTTTGGGAAAGCAAAGTAGGATTTCAGCCCTATCCGCGCTGCCTCCCTGCTGTGAGATTTTGAATAAGCTGAATAACTTCTCTGAGCTTTACTTTCTGCATCTGGAACTGAGCTGCCTCGAATGAGAACAATGATAACTTTGTGGGATTTTGGCAAAAATTAAATGAGTTTCTTTATTAGTAAGATATTTATTTGCCATTACTTATTTGCCAACCTGGTTCTATATGTTGTATGCATAGTGTCTGATTTTATCGTCTCAAGAATCCTATAAGCTATGAGAAAATGTCTATTTATTCAGCCGGATTTAACACTAAGGAGACAGTCATGGAGAGATTAAATGGCCTGTCCCAAATCACCCATCCTGTAATGAACAGGTGCAGTGTTTAACAAGGATGGAATGGTCAATAAAAATTGGCTATTATTTCTTGGTAAAGGAAAAGATGGCTAAATAAGTGAATGAATTTAATATCCATGGCTTCATGCCCTCTAAGAACAGACGATTTCACTGGAAAATGTTTAAGAAAACAGGTGGCACAGTGAGCAGGCACACTGAAGTCGTTTCATGTTAGGATGAGCAGGTGCTTGCACCCTTTTCTTCAGGTATCTGACTCCCCCAACCTCCATTAAATGCAATATTTATTTTTCCTTTTTTTTTCTAATAACAGTAGAAGTGCTAATTTGTAACAATATATTAGGTAAAGGGATACATCATAAAGATTTCTTTTTTTTTTTTTTTTTTTTTATTTTATTTTATTTTTTTTAATTTTTTAAATTTATTTCAGCATATTATGGGGGTACAGATGTTTCTGTTACATATGTTGCCCTTGCCCCCACCTCCCTCCCTAAGTCCGAGTTTCAAATATGTCCATCATTTGGGTGGTGCACATTG
>CAUYSK010025492.1:0-16005 GCA_963575035.1 Avahi laniger | reverse complement strand
CTCGACAAAAAGAAAAAACATTTTTTTAATTAGCTGGGCGTTTTGGCACAGGGCTGAAGTCCTAGCGACTCCAGAGGCTGAGGTAGGCAAATCGCTTGAGCACAGGAGTTTGAGGCTGCAGTGAGCTGTGATGTATGGCAGGCACAATTGCACTCTAGCCTGGGTGACAGAGTGAGACCTTGTCTCTTAAAAAGAAAAAGAGAATCTAAAACCTCCCCTGGGGCATTCATCTGATTCATCTCTCCCCTCTAGACAAACATTCCCTCCAGGCAAATGTCCAGTTTGCATTTTGATGCTTCTCAATGACGGAGGGCTCACTCCCTCCAAAGAAGCGCCTTCTACTTTTAGACAGTGTAACCACTGGTCTCTTTTTACTCATTTAGCACATAGTCTTTAAGCACCTACTGTGTGCCAGGTGCGATGCTAAGCTCTGAGGATGCCAGGCTAGTGGGAGAAATAACCAACAGGAGACATCAGAGAAATAAAAATCACCACCATGAGGAGTGTTGAGCGGGAGGCACAGGGTACCCCGAGGGCTTACGGGGTGGGGGAAATCTAGACTGGCTTAGGGAGGACAGGGAAGCTTTCCTGAGGACCTGGCGACTGAGCTGCCATCCGAAGTAGGAGCAGAGGGGAAAGTGTCAAAGAAAGAGGGAACGGCGTGTGCAAAGGCAGTGGGGGCAGGAAGGGAGCAGGGCGCATGTGCGGCGCTGACAGGAAGACCATGGAGGGCTCAGGAGACAGGCGGGGGGAGAACTGTCTGGGAGGTGGCTGGGGGGCGGGGCAGGGCCCAAACCGCGGTTACCCCCAGAGCAGTGGTTGCCCGAGAGGGTTCCAGGCAGGGCCTCCTCATTGCAGATCATCAGGGCCTCATATTATAATCCTTCTCGTGACAGAGTGACTCCTCCCCACCTGGTTGCGACATTTTCTTTCCCTTGGGGATTCTTCTACGTGCTCTGGCAGGCCCTCTGCAGCTCTCGTCACCACCCCAGGTGACTCAGAACACAGGCATTTGAGAGTCTCAAGGAGGCACACCTAGAAGTGACTGTGGTCACCACAAGCTGCATGGATGCCCAGGGTCTCATCCACAGCCTGAGGTGACAGGATGGCACAGGGCCCTGGAACAGAAAGGCCGGTTTCCAGGAGTCAGAAGAACCCACCCGAGAAACCTGGGGTTCCCCTCTTGGGCACCCTGACTGCCTCCCCACTTCCCACCTCCCACTTCAGACCAGGGTTTAAATTCACCCATGGCGTGGCCCACCCTGGAACTGCTCTGGGGTTTCTGATTTTTCTGAGCAGGAGGAGGAAGAGGCAGCTGCAGAGGCTGACGGGAAAGGAGGCCCTTTGGAAGTAAATGGGTCTGCGGAGGGCTGGCCGGGAAACGCCCCCCGTCGCTCCCCTGCTCTGCCTTCTCCCCGCTGCCCACTTCCTGCCCAGGGCCCCTGTTCTCCCAGCATGCCTTGCACCCAAACCTGCAGAATGATGACTTTTTGGCTGATGACTAAGGTGTGATAACTTCTCAGACTACATGGTCTGTTCCAAACACTTTATACACATACACTGCAGATGCACGCACAGAGACAAACACGGATGCCACACGCAGTCGCACTCAGACCATGTCTCAAACACATGTGCCCACGTGCGCACCCACAGAGACTCTTAGAATTGCAGTTACCAAACCTGATCAAACCTCATCATCAGAATCACCACAGAAGCCTGAACAATGCAGATTCCTAGGCCATAGATATTACCATCCACAGTGGGCCCAGGAATCAGCACTACGAGAAGGTGTGGAAGAGTAATGGCTTAATCCTCGGAACCTGTGAGTACATTATGATACATGCCAAAGCGGAATTGAGGTGGTAGATGGAATTAAGGTTGCTAGTTGGCTGACCTTAAAAAGAAAATGTAAAAGCTCTGGATTATCCAGATACGATGGCCTGAAAGTTCATATGCCCCTGAAATTCACAGGATGAAACCTTAAGCTCCGCTGTGATGGTATTATGAGCTGGGGACTTTGGAAAGTAATTAGGTCATAGTGGCGGAGCCCTTGTGAATGGGATTAGAGCCCTTACGAAAGGGACTCCAGAGAGCGCTCCAGCCTTCTTTCCGCCATGTGACCACACGAGGAGAAGTCAGCAGCCTGCAACCCAGAAGGGACACCTTACCAGGACCTGGCTGTGCTGTCACTGTGATCTCGGACTTCCAGCCCCCAGAACTGGAAGAAACGATCTCTGTGGTTTATAAGCCACCCAGACTACAGTACTTTGTGGTAGCAGCCTGGACGGACTAAGACACTGGGTGAGCCCAAGACGAGAGTGTTTAACACTGAAGATGGCGGCAGAAGAGGACTGAGAGTCCGCGAAGGAGGCGAGGGGCAGCGATGTGATGCAGGCAGCCCACTGTTCCTAGCCTCGCGGACGGAGGGAGGCCACGAGACAAGGGGTGCCGGCAGCTTCCAGAAGCTGGAGAAAGCAAGGAAACAGAGACTCCCCTGGATCTTCCAGAGAGGAATATAGCTCTGCTGACACTTTGATCTTAGCCCAGTGAGACCCATGGCAGACTTCTGACTTCAGAACTATAAGATGATAAATGTGTGCACTTTAAGCCACTAAGTGTTTGGTCATTGTTACAGCGCTAAGAGGAAACTAAAACACAAGGCCCTGATAATTCTCGTGCGGTGGTCCCAGACCCACGGGGTTCCCAGGCCAGACAGCCTCTGCTGTGATAATGGGCCTCTGTAGCCCAGGGACGAGGGGGCGGGGCAGGCATTGGGGAAAAAGGCCTCCGGTTTTGAGGACACTCCTCTAGGGGCCCCTGAATGGACACAGATGCTGCCCAGGACCGCCTGCCTTCTGTTAGGGCGCTGTCCACACCAGCCAATGCTGGCAGCTATGGATGAGGGCCTGCCCTGAAGCTTCCAGGGCTATGATGATGAATGAGCAGTAGAGGCAGGAGAGACAGGTGTGGGAACAAGTTGGGAATCAAAAACAATCAAGATCCAGAATAAGGAAGTCCTAATGGCAGGACATCAGGCAGTGGCACTGAATGCACAAGAGACCTTCCTGGTTTGTCATGAACCACGTGTCCTGCTTGGGACGGGATGATCTGGAGAGCAGCTACGACCCGGGCAGCTGCTTCCCTTCCTGGGGCTGCAATTCCCCACGTGCAAAAGGATGTCTCCCTCTTTCAGTCCTCTTCCCTCGGCCGCTAAGCCTGGGCACACAGGAGACAGACGGGGCTATCCTGTCAGTCACTCATGCACAGGCATCTCTAAGCACCTGCTACGTGCTGGCCCCCAGCTGGAGTTGTCGCACGCACATTTTCAATTTTCCGCAAACACCCTAGAGCAGTTAAGTGAAAGAGGCCAGACATAGAGGACAGGTACTGTATGATTCCACTTATGTGAGGTTCCTGGAATAGGCAAATTCATAGAGATAAAAAGTAGCATAGTGGATGCTGGGGTGGGGGATGGCGGGTTAGTGTTTAACAGGTGCAGAGTTTCTGTCTGTGATGATGAAAAAGTTCTAGAGCTGGTGGTGGTGGTTGCACAACAATGTAAATGTACTTCATGCTGCAGAATTGTGCACTTAAAATGATTCAAGTGGTAAGTTATGTTATGTATATTTTACCACGATAAAAGAATTTTAAGGCATCTTAAAGCAAAGATGATTCACCCCATTTTACAGATGAGGAAACTGAGGCTCAAAGAGATTAACTGACATGCCCAACATCTTGTAGCAGAGAATAGAGGAGTCGGAATTTGAATCCAGGTTTGACTCTAAATCCAGCTTCTCCTTTTGCCCATAACTTTCCTCCAATCTTTCCAAAGGCCCATAGGAGTATCTCCTCGGGAGTAGATCCCACGCCAGGCCTGGTGGAGGGGTGGTGGAGACACGAAGTAAGCAATTCTCAGGGGAGCACTTCCGAGAACACAGGAGCGGGTCTGGCTCTGAGGTCATCAGCAGGCCGGCAGGGAGGCTGGGCCTGGCCATCTCACCCCCACCCCCGCGACTCGGTTGCTTCTCTGGGTGGTTTCCCTTGACAACCTTTGCTTTCCATGATGACACTGGAAACAGCTGGCCCAGGAGACCCACAAACCAGAGCCCCTTTCCAGGCAGGAGAAGCTGTGGACGTCCATCTGCTCTCTGTTTGTAGCAACAGTCACTAGAGAGCTCGCAGCCTCCCCGGCAATCCTGCCACCCAGAGGGAGGGAGCCGGAGGGAGGTCAGGGCCACGCAGAGTTACACAGCAACCCAGCAGAGGTTTCCAGAACTAGCACCCTCCAGAGCCCAATGCCGCCGGGCTATCACCCTCCTTCCAGGTGTCAGAGGCTGGCACAGAGAGAAGCCCTCAGAGACCTGGTGGGGTAGACGGGTTCTGCCCCTGCCCCAGAATAGCCTAGAATATAGAGGGACCCTGGCTGGAGACCAGCCCTAATGACCACAGGCAAAGCAGGAAACAGGAGCCCGGGGAGGGTGCGACCAGTCCCAGGGGCCCTCAGGGTTGGTGAGGGAGGGGCTCACTATCTATTGCTATGTGACAGATTACCCCAAAACTTAGTGACTTTCAACAACAACCGCTAGTTATCTCATCATTTGTGGGGTCAGAAATCCAGGTTCAGCTCGGCTGGGTGCTTCTGGCCCAAGGTGTGGGCTGGAGCTGCAATCTCCTCTGGGGGACCCATTCCCAAGCTCACTCACGCGGTCGCCGGTAGGATTCAGTTTCCCCTGAGCTGAAGGGCTTAGTTCCTCCCCCGCCCTTCCCCGTGGCGGGTCAGAGGCCTGGCTCTGCTCCTCACTGCACGGGCCTGTCCACAGAGTGGCTCCCGGCACGGCAGCTGGCTGCTCTCAGTCTGAGCGGATGAGAGAGTGAGCTGGAAGCCACAGTCTTCTTGTAACCTCACGGGTCACATCCATCACTTTTGCCGTATCCTCCTTGTTAGAAACGAGTCGCTAGCTCCAGGTCACACTCAGGAGGAGGGGCTACGTGAGGGCAGGGATGCAGTGGGGGTGATTGGGGGCTTTCTTTTTTTTTTTTTTCCCCGACAGAGTCTCACTCTCTTGCCTGGAGCGAGTGCCGTGGCGTCAGCCTAGCTCACAGCAACCTCAAACTCCTGGTCTCAAGCGATCCTACTGTCTCAGCCTCCCAAGTAGCTGGGACTACAGGCATGTGCCACCATGCCCGGTTAATTTTTTCTATATATATTTTTAGCTGTCCAATTAATTTCTTTCTATTTTTGGTAGAGATGGGGTCTCACTCTTGCTCAGGCTGGTCTCGAACTCCTGAGCTCAGAACGATCCACCCACCTCAGCCTCCCAGAGTGCTAGGATTACAGGCGTTAGCCACCGCGCCGGCCAAGGCTGCAGTTCTGAGAGTCGTCTCGCAGATCAATGCTTGTGTGCGGGTGGATCAGGAGGGAAAAGAAGGGGACAGATGTGGGAAGACCAGTTTGGAAGCTGTGGAAACTGTCCAGGTGTGAGCTAAGGGCTGATCTGGGTGTGGGGAGGGAGAACGGAACGGGCACGGGGGAAGTAATCAGAGTGGCAATCTGCGGACTCCCTCTCCCTTACTCAGGCCTCTCAGGAGGGTGCGCAGATGAAAGGGATGGTCTCAAAGGAATGGGTTTATAAGTTGCCATGTTCATCAACACCAAAGCAGAGAGAATGGACTCTCCCCTTTCCAAGCCAACCACAGCTTAGCAGTTCTAAGATGCCCAGTTACTCACATTTTAATCTCTCTGACAACAACCCAAGGCATATGAGAGTTTAATTGGTGGGTGGTACATCCCTGCAAAATCCTATATCTCATAACTGACTGTATTTGGAGATGGGGTCTTAAAAAGAAGTACTTAAATTAAAATGAGGTCTTTAGGGCGGGCCCTAATCCAATCTCATTATTGTCCTTAGAAGAAGAGATTAGGGCACAGACACACATACACACAGGAAAGACCATGTGAAGACACAGGGAGAAGACGGCCATCTAGAAACCAAGGACAGAGGCCTCAAAAGGAACAACTGTGCTGATATCTTGTTCTTGTACTTCTAGCCTCCAGAAGTATGAGAAAATTAGTTTCTTTCTTTTCTTTTTGGAGACAGAATCTGACTCTGTCGCTGGGGCTAGACCTGCAGTGGCATCATCATAGCTCACTGCTACAACTGCTCAAATTCCTGGGCTCAAGCAATTCTCCTGCCTCAGCCTCCCGAGTAGCTGGGATTATAGGCGTGTGCCACCATCCACAGCTAATTTTTTATTTTTGGTAGAGGCAGGGTCTCGGTCTAGCTCAGGCTGGTCTTGAACTCCTGACCTCTAGCGATCCTCCCTCCTTGGCTTCCCAGAATGCTAGGATTATAGGCATGAGCCACCGCACCTGGCTGAAAATTAGTTTCTGTAACAGTCTGTGGTATTTTGTTATGGTAGCCTTAGGAAACCAATATGGTGGGTGTGTTTCTTTTTTAATGGTATGTGACATGTGGCAGTACATCTTATAAATGGATGAAATCTAAGCATATGAGAGTCTGTGAAGAAAGAGTATGTCATCATTTTCCTTTTTGAGATTTACTGTTCTTGTTCCTATAAACTTCATTCTGATTAAGGTAATTCTATAATTCATTATCCAAACTAGGATAATTTTAAGAGCAAAAAGAGAGATGCTATTAATAATTATGCAGGGAAAACAGGGGTATGCTGGCACTGTCCCAGGAAACGGACATCCAGTCACCCTCACTAGGACCCATTTGAGAATGTCAGCCTAGGAGTGGGTCACTCACCTCAGAGGGACCTCATGCCTACATTTCTCTCTGAGTGCCATGTCCCATGCCGCCATCTGCCCTAATGACAACATGAACGATAACGTCACCAGCCGAAAAAGAGAAGCCAGGAGTTCTTTGGTCACAAATAAAGCCCCAGATTCAGGATGAATCTTATTTTAAATATTGTACCAGAAAAAATATCTTGGTGGCATGACTATATAAATTCCCTGAAAGCCCTGGTGCTCAAACACATCTTTCTCAAGTGATCTGCCACAGTGTGGGAAATCCCCAACAGGGCTTCCTCTTTTGAGTTAAAGCATCAGACATTCTTATGAAAATGTGAAAGTAAAAAATTACCCATAAAAAGTGACAACACATTGAGCTATTAAACCTTAACATATGTGGGCTAATCAGAAAACCATTTACTGAGCACTAATCATGTGTTTTATATATATCATCTCCTTTAATTCTCACAGCATACCCAGTAGAGTAAATACTACTATTCCATTTTTCCAGATACGGAAATGGAGACTGGAGAGACCCCGGGACCTGCCCAAGGCCATACACCTAATGCCTCGTGGAGTGGGATCGTCATGCAGGTTCACTGACTGAAGCTGTGTCTTTTCTGCTCTGCCATCTGATGTCTTTTTTTCCTTTCATTCTTTTTCTTTTTCTTTCTAATTTTTTTGGTTTATCCAGCTTGCAGATATTTCATGTATTTATCATATTTAGTACTTTATAATAAATAAGGAGGGGTTGGAGGGAAGATGGAGAAACAAACGTACTGAGTGGAAAATGAGAGGAGGAAGGGAGAAATTTCCTGGCTTTGCCTGACACTGGCTCCAGATTCCTCTCTGCTGTCACGTTCTCCCAGGATTAGATCTTCTTCACCTCATTTTCTAAGTGATGTGTGTACAAAATATAATGTTAGCCGACGTTCCCAGAACCTAGTTCTGATACCATTCTTCGGTACCGAATTGAAGAAGACAGGCAAACACTTTATACGTTTTCCTTTCTTTTCAGAAGGCAATTATCTTATAGTTAATGGTTTAAATGTTATTAGGGTTACAAGAGGCCCAAAAAAAGACATGCAGAGTAGTAATCAATCACTTTAATGCAGCTTTAGCTTATAAAACTAGACAGGATTACTTTTTTTTCCTTATACCCATGCCCTGGTGAAGCAAGTTTTTATTCTACTGAAGCAAAAACATCACTCTAACAGACTTTCAGAGTTACAGCTGCTGATAATAAAATGCTAGGGTGGAAATCAAAATAGATATTTGGAAATGCAAAATATAGGCTTTTCTACAGCAAGGCAAATCTCTTATTATTCCCACATGTGAACTCGGAAGCAAAATTGCCAGACGCCTCTTGTATCATATGCATTACACAGTTCTGCACTTTTTAACTTCCTGGGGTTTAAGGACCCTTCAACTTACATCGCCTGAAGAAATCTGCATTCTGCATCTATTGCTCTTTCTCTTGCTCACTTGGTTTTTTTGTTCCCTTGGTGTCTTGTTTTAGAGACAGGGTCTGATTCTGTCGCCCAGGCTGGAGTGCAGTGGCATGATCATAGCTCACTGTAGCCTTGAACTTTCCAGCTCAGGTGATCATCCTGCCTGTAATCCCTGAGCAGCTGGGATTACAGGTGCACACCACCACGTCTGGCTAATTTTCCATATTAATAGAGACCGAGTCTCAGTATATTGCCCAAGCTAGTCTTGAACTCCTAGGCTCAAGTGATCCTTCTGCCTCGGCTTCCCAAAGTGCTGGGATTGCAGGTGTCAGCCACCTCGCCCTGTCTGAACTTTAAGAAAACATTTATGGGAGAAGCAGTTCCATTTTGTTCATTCTTTAGTGACCATATTGAAAAACACAAGGTCAAGCTTTCAAATGGAAACAATATAGGCATTCTAATTGATTAAAAAATCTCTCTCTATATATATATACATATATTAATAACAGTTACAAACAAAGATAATTAGCCCAGCTTTGAGTTGTCTTTTCCTCCTGGAATTTAGCTGGAGCCCAGAGCTCTATTATTTGGTGGCAGCTTTGAAAACATTGGCAGTTTCATGTCCACTTTCAAGCCCCCAGCATTGCAAAGTAAAACCGATGGTGTGATGGCCACTCTGCAAATGCTCAGCAATGCTGCTGGGAAGGAAAGGAGGGGGAAGGGAGAAAGAGGGGAAGGAAGGGAAGAAAGGATAGAAGGGAGGGAAGGAAGAAAGCAGGGAAATATTTTCTGGAGTAGTCTATTTAATTTGCATTTTTAATGACTAATGAAACCTGGAGAAGTAAAACTTAAAACGGATTTGGTCGAAAGTCCAGGCACTTGAGTCACCAAGGGCTAGATTACCACCAGCCCAGGTGGTTTCCCTGTCCTACTCTTCCTTCCCCTAATTCTTCCTTCCTGTGGGGCACATCAGTGCTCATTAGCACCTTCACCAGTGGTAGGCTGTGAGCAGTGAAACTGAATTCGGTAATTTATTTCTTGGTGTTTCAGCAGCTCTCAAATCTCCCACTGAAGGAGAAGTCTGAAATTAACGGCCAGAATTAGTTATTTGGATTATCTCAGGTTTCCACGTACACGTTTCTTTACTAGCTAGATGGGCTATGGAGAGTTATACCTTATGAAGAAAGTTTCCCTATTTTAAATGACTTGAGGGAAGAAGAAAGTTTCTCTATTTTAAATGATTTGAGGGAAGTGGGACCTGATTAAGATAAGAAAAGGCTTGAGGGGCTCACGCCTGTAATCCTAGCACTCTGGGAGGCTGAGGCGGGAGGATTTCTTGAGCGCAGGAGTTGAGACCAGTCTGAGCAAGAGGGAGACCCTGTCTCAACTAAAAATAGAAAAAAAATGAGCCTGAGAAAGAGGGAGACCCCCTTCTCGACTAAAAACAAAAAAAAAAACCTTAGCAGGGCATTGTAGCACTCGCCTGTAGTCCCAGCTACTTGGGAGGCTGAGGCAAGAGGATCCGTTGAGCCCAAGAGTTAGCGGTTGCAGTGGGCTACTATGACATCGCTGCACTCTACCCAGGGTGACAGAGTGAGACCCTATGTTCAAAAAAAAAAAAAAAAAAAAAAAAGAATTGATGCTGAGAACTTACAATCACCTCCTCTCCCAGGAGGTGGATCTCAGTTTGAATTTGACTACATCTTATGGCAAGTTTTCCCCAGAGCTATCCAATTATTTTACCACATTTTTCTTTGTGTCTTGGCCTTAGTCTTTTAACAATTGGAGTTGTCACAGACAGAGGTGAGAGGGTAGGGACTCTATAGCCAATGGAGAACGACCCAGGCAAAATCTTAAATTTAAGACCTTTGGGTTTTAAAGAACTCTTTTCTCTCCAAAGAGAAGCAGTGTACCAAACGATATCTGTTCAGTGCTGGATTTTAGTGAAACTGCCTTATTAATTCCGGGATTCAGTTTCCCATTTTTGTAAAAAGATGAGCTTGCTCTCTTTAACTATGATATTTTGTTAGGGTATTGGGGGTGTGTGCATGATTTTTATTACTTTTGCAGAATAAAGGGTGAATAATGTGTTTACAGATGGGACAAGCTGGGCACGGTGGCCCCACACACCTGTAGTCCCAGCTACTCCGGAGGCTGAGGTGGGAGGATCACTTGAGCTCAGGAGTGCGAGACCAGCCTAGGTGATATAGTGAGGACCTGTCTCTACAAAATACATACAAAAAACAAAAAATAAAGACGGGACAAATTAAACGTTTTTTTCTCCCCTCAACCCCAATTTGTTGCCACTGGAAAGTTGAAGGAAAAAAAGGACTAGGAGTCTGGGTAAAGGGAAAAAGGCAGACCTTCCCATCTGCCTTTCCTCATCTCCATTATCATACCTAATTATCCCGTATACACTCACATGCAGACAGTTTCGTCCAGACTTGGAGAATCAGTCCTCGCTTTCTGTTCTTCCTCATGGCCATTTATAGTTGGTCTTCAGAGTTCAGTCCCTGGCATCATCCCACCCTGCCTTTAACCTAAGCCCCACGATTAGGTTGACGCTGACCGCTGAGGGATGACTTCCAAGAGGGCACAGGTTTCACCAGTTTGGGATGATGGGCGGGAAGCAGGTGGAAGGTAGAGGGAGAGGGCAGAAGGGGACTCTGGAAGTTCCCGCCTGTGCCCCGGGGGCTAGGTCACCCAGTTTATCCACGGTGGTGGATAGGAATCTCAGCCCATAACTCTGATAGAAAATAAATACAACTTAATTTAAAAAACAACTTATTCGTTTCTATTTTAAGTCTTCGTTCTTCTAGGGTGGTGGGACCTCAATCTAAATCAAGTTTCTCCCTTTCCCCAGGGAGGTTATGTATCATCAGGGTATGGGAAGGGTCACGGGGTCCTCAGTCATCACTCTACTCAGGTCCTGCTGGGACAGCGAGCTGCCTGGCTGGGTCCCTGTTGGAGTGGAGGCCCCCATTCTGCGTTTTCGTCCCTCCCCATGGGGTGGAAATCCAGAGAACACAGAGACTGCTCTGCCTGGACACACTGCAGAGCTGGTTCCTCCACGGGGTCTTGCCACCCCTGTGGCACTCCAGGGGAAGCGGGGCACTGGTGCCCCCAGCTCTTGAATTTCACCAACCCCTTTAGGGCTCTGCTGCATACCTCTGTTCTGCTAGGACCCAGGGCATATGGCTTCTCTCCCCTCACTCACCCCTCTCTCCTCTCCCTCCAGCCCTGGAGAAGATCCCCCTCGAACATCCATCCCTCTCACTTCTTGCTTCTGCAAACATTTTCTTAGCTCCTGGAGTTTAATCTGGGAAGAAACCTTTGTTTCTGCTCAGCCCCCACACGCCCTTGCCCTGGGGCAATGAGCCTGGCCCCTGTAGCCTAACCCTACAGAATAGGTGAGGGGTGGGGTGGGGGGATGGGCAGAAAACCCGGGTGGGAGCCGAAGTTGCTCCTCAGAAACTTTAAGCCCCTCCAATGGTAGCAAATTTGGCCCGTTTGATTCCTCCATGTGTCTATCTTTGCATCTATCCTTAATATCTCCCTGGCGCTTGGTATGACCAACTATCCGAGTTTTGAGTAGATGACTGAATGAATTCCTGAATAAAAAGTGACCCTGTATCCCAAAGGGCTCATAATTGTACCTCAATGTCTTAGGGAAGGGGAGGGGAGTTCCCTCCCGGCCACTCTCCAGGGGCAGGAGAAAGGTATTTCTCCTGGAGCTCTGGGAAGCCGGGAAGCCCCACACACTGGAGGGGTGAGGGTGGGGCCGTGGCGGAGCACGTGGATCTGCATTTAATATGCGCTCCCTACCAATTTTTTATGATCTTGGTGACAGTTTTATTACACTGAGGATAGGAAATTTCAGTGGACCCAAGCGCTCCTGAGGAAAGTCTCTCAGCTGTCCACTGAAAACGAAGTGAGTGAGTGAATTCAAAAGTGCTTGAATCCCATTCCTTAAACCTCTGGCAGCGGCTGCAGAGCCAGCATTATCGAGTATTCGTTAGGTGTTTTGTGAAACAGAATCATAAAGTTCTGCGCATTTACTTAAATATAAATTACAGTAAGACAAAATAAATAAAAATTTAAAAACTGGACGAGTAACTATAACTTAGATAACACGTCTTTGCTTTTGCCTGGGAAGACAGCCAAGTGATACGCACTTTGAATTAATTTTTTAAAAGGGAAAACAAATTAATTACTTAGTAAATATAGTATGCTAGATAAGATCTCTCAAAATGTCGGACAAAAACCAAAAAAAAAAAATGGTCATTAGTGATTCAAGCAAAGTCTATTTATTGTTTAAAAGTTGGATACATTAGTGTAAGAGGCAAATATTTGCCTTTATGTTGGCCTTAAAAGTATTGATATATTTGAATAAAGATTAAGCTGATAATTAATCAGTGTTAACATCTAAGGTTTGCTTGAAGCTGGAATTAACTGAAGTCACTAAACTCTGGGTCAGAATCAAAAGCCTGACTCTCTGTGAAATTACTGAAAGGTTTAGGAGGTTGCAGTATTGTTAGGTCTTCCTGGTATTGGGACCCTATGCCTGGGAGCCCCTGTGGTAGCTGAGAGGATTGCACTACTCGGTTATTCCACTGTTTGATTTTACCTAAATTCGTTTCTGAAGTATGTGAGGAGAGCAAATTTCCGGATTCTCTTGAAACGCCACTTCAAAGTTTGCTCTTGACCTGCAGCTGAATATGAGGGAAGCAAGCTGGAGGTGGCACAAATCTTTGTAGACAAAGATTCTTTTCCCCTCTGCGACCCACCAGCAGAAGGTGGTCACCGGTGAAAGAAGAAGTGAGTCATTAGGGCACTTGTGTCTTATAGCCGGAAGGGTCCTTAGCTTTCATCTCATCCAGCCCCCTCTATTTATAGATAAATACAGTTATCTGGAGACAGGAGGAATAAGAGTGCAGAGTCCCATTACTATTGAGCAGGCTTAGGATCCAAGTCTCCTGTCCTAAATCCAATGCTCAGTCTACTCCATCACGGTTTCCAGAACTGAGTTCCTCAGAACACCGTTTCTGCACGATGTTAACAGATGTCCCCCAAAAGGGGTTCTGTGGTCAAATGCTGGTTACAGGTTTAAACAGACTGCTTTTTCCTCCTCCAGGAATTTTCGGAAGCTTTAACATATTAACATACATTGAAAATCTCTAAGAGGAAAGACACATAACCTCAAAAATGTTAAGATGATGTCATGATTTTTCACATACATAGCATGTGCTTTCCTTCAAATAGTGTGTAGAAGGGCTGCTAAGAAACAGTTCGTATGTGAAGACAAATTATTTCCCAAAGCTGAAGAGTCCATTGTAGCGGTTTCAGGGATACAATTTTCAGGAACTACAGGAAGAGATCCTTGTAAAGTATGATAGAAAAAGGCGGTGTCACTTTTAAGTCATTGTTCACTCACTCCCCTCTCTGCCAGTAGCTTGCTATTTTCAGTAAAACCTCCTTGCAAGTCAAGGGTTGGAAAAGCTGGCCCGTGAATATGTTAGAACTCTGGTACAGTTGGCTGTGAGGCATCCTGCGGAAAGCCTGAGGAAGCATTTGAGGAAGCACTCACTCTCTGAGTTGCGCAAATGCCAACCTACGCTTCCATGAATCCAAGAGAGAGTGCCTCCTGAAATCAAGCACCCTGGGCTCTGTACTCTAGTTTTGGCTGGGATGAGTGGTGTGTCCACAAGGGCATTAAGCGTGGTCCTCAGGGAAATGAGTTCCTTTGGGACTGGGTAATCCAGGACATGCTGAATCAATTTGGTGAATAAAGAGAAATCTGGCTGTTAGGCCAATTCCATGGGACACACAGGACTAGAAACATCATGATGGCAGGAGGTTGCCAAAACAGCAGGCTGGTCTGGGGTCTTACACCATCTGTAAGAAGGTGACATTGTTTTAAAAAGCACTGGTCTCATTTTGTGTCTCAGAGGACCCATTATCAGAAAGGATATGAGAGAGTAAATACCAGAGTTATCAAGGAAGAAAGACTTCGAGTTGGGGAGAGAGAGTAGACAACACTAGGCTTCCTGATGCACAAAAATCCACCTGTAGAAGAGACACAAGGTCTCTCTCTCTCTCTCTTTTTTTTTAGAGACAGGGTCTCCCTCTGTCACCCAGGCTGGAGTGCAGTGGTTCAATCATAGTTCACTGCAGCCTAGAACTCCCAGGCTCGAGCGATCCTCTTGCCTTGGCCTCCCAAAGCACTGGGATTATAGGCATGCGCCACTGCGCCCAGCAAGGGTCTCTTTTTCTATGCAGCAATTTTTATGGCTTCCATACGGGGAGTCTCCTCTACTGCTTAGATGATTCAGAAGTGGGCACTGTGTGTAGATTTTATTAGATACCCTCAAAGGCTTATTTTTATAAACTAGAATTTAGCACTTTGCATTTGCAAAGCAATTAATACTGTATGTGTTAGTTAATATCCCCTTTTTGGTTCAAGAGCAATATTTTGTTACTTAAAAATTAATAGCAATATCACAAAGGGCTTATAAAAAGAGATATATTACTCCAATAGGCAATTCCAAATAATGCTAAGTTTTTATTTGCCATTACTTTAATTACTTAGATATTATTTTATATGTTTTCATTATTTTAAAGTGCCTTGGGAGTATGAAAGATGTCTTACAGATAATGTATTCCATTTTAGCCAGAACAGCCTAAACATAAGTAGCTGTAGATTAATGCATTTATCACTTAAAATTTCTTTTTAATGTTCTGTAAGCAAGTGAAATTGATGTCTTGGAGAAGACTGATACCTCCCAGGCCATGGAGCTCCTCCTCAGCAAATATTTCTTCATCAGATTATGAATATTTCTGGAAAAGGAGAAGAATAAAGCTAACAATAAGTAAAAAGAGCCCTACAGCGGCAGGCATGATAAACATTAGTAAGAGCCAGTGCTTAGAAAACTCTTCATATCCTCTGAACGTGGAATATCTATTTTAAACTAAATTGGGTCTTCAAATTCCACATGCGCAAATTCTTCTCCATTTCCTCATCGATGGGTTGATGTGCCTGTTTGTTCTGCAGCGGTGGCAATGCTTCAGGGAGGGTTGAAAATGTTCACAGAGCCATGCGGTTTTCCTTCAGCAGGCAAACTCTGGAGATAAATGTGACTCATGGTCACGATCCCTCAATGAGGGTTTTTAAAAATAACCTATAGCCTCTATTTTTAGAGAACCTGCCAAGCTGCAGTGCTGCAGGCTCCCCTCTCCCCCACTTTTTTTTTGTGCAGAAAGTAATTAACAATCTCTAATCCCTCAGGAGAATGGATATCACTGAAATTCCTGGTATGGAAACAAAAATGCATGGTCTTAACCAGAGGACACATCGCCTGGAACAAAGAGGGCCACCCTCCTTCCACTGTGTGCCCTGCAAGAAGACAGCTAAATCCAAGGATCAAATCAATCAGAGAAGAGCAAATAGTTTTAAACTTCTAAGAGGTCTTATAAATAAGGACGGAAGCAAAACTGTTTAAAAGCAGCTCAGTCCTTTCTTTTCAAACCAGAGTTTCCCCCTGACTTGGGCTCATTTTTTTTTTTTTTTAATTTTTTAAATTTATTTCAGCATATTATGGGGGTACAGATGTTTCTGTTACATATGTTGCCCTTGCCCCCACCTCCCTCCCCAAGTCTGAGTTTCAAATATGTCCATCATTTGGGTGGTGCACATTGCACTCTTTGTGCATGCATATACCCCTCCTCTCCTCCCTCCTCCCCCCTCCCTCCTTCCCCCGCCCAACGTCCAATAGATGTTATTCTTATATGTGCACTTAT
>CAUYSK010025491.1:0-10705 GCA_963575035.1 Avahi laniger | reverse complement strand
ATTAATTTCTTTCTATTTTTGGTAGAGATGAGGTCTCGCTCTTGCTCAGGCTGGTCTCGAACTCCCAAGCTCAGAACGATCCGCCCACCTCGGCCTCCCAGAGAGCTAGGATTACAGGCGTGAGCCACCGCGCCCGGCTCTGGCCACCCCTTATAAAGGCTTCTACTCAGCTGTAAGAGCCCCCTGTCGGATCTGCATGGATCCAGAAGCGCCAGTCTGCCCCGGGTAGCTGGCGTCTCACGTGTCATTTGCGGTCATGTCTCAGCGTCCCTCAGTTTGTCCGTTGAAGGAGGCACTCTGTTTTACGAATTTTCCTTTCCGAGTCCTTACAGGTCCAGGGCCTTGCACGCAGGCTCGCGCTGGGTGAATGGCGCAATGCCGCACACAGGCCCGCGCTCACCCCGGCCTCTTGCCCCCTATCCGCATTGCCTTCCTAGGTCGTTAGCCATGAACCCGGTGCAGAGACCCGAGATGTTTATCATCGGTGCCCAGCCTGTGTGCAGTCAGCTGCCTGGGCTCTCGCCTGGCCAGAGAAAGCTGTGCCAGCTGTACCAGGAGCACATGGCCTACATAGGGGAGGGAGCCAAGACGGGCATCAAGGAGTGCCAGTACCAGTTCCGGCAGAGGCGGTGGAACTGCAGCACCGTGGACAACGCCTCTGTCTTTGGCAGAGTCATGCAGATAGGTAAGAGGCCAGGGCAGTGGGGCCCGGCCACGGGAACTGCGCTGTCTCGCTGGGCGGCAGTGCGCAAGCAGGAGAGCGGCACGCGGGGCAGAGTCCGGGAGAACGCTCGAACCGCACGTCTGAGTGTTCCTCCGTCCCGCCCTGCGGCAGGCTGCTAGTGACTCTGGGCGGGGGCAGGACACCTGAGTTGAGCTAGAGAGGATTAGGAGACCCGCCCACCACCACGGCCTTTGTCTCTGTGCAACTAGCACCTCCTGTTCAGGGTTTTTCCTTTGGTTGGCTGGGGTTTGTTTGTTTGTTTTTTGTTTTACGGCCTGGGGTGGGGAACCAACACTTGCAGCCCTGAATGTCTGTAGGATTTTTGCCTCTTCTAGTTGGACCCTTGAAAGAGAGATGGAAACGTTGGGCCAAACTGGCGATAGCTGTCAATAATCCGGCCAGACCCAGCCCCGGCTTTTTCATTTGAAAGGGGATGCGTGTGAAGGGGGGAGGGGTCGGACTAAAGACAAAGATGAGAGGGAGAGGGCCCATCTCCCTGGATTCCCGTTCCTTCCCCTCTCCCAAGCTGGCCTGGGATTCTTTGGCTGCCCTATTGCTTAGATGGAGGTGTGATCGGAGGTCTAATTGTTGTAGGTCCTTTTGAAATGCAATCCTCCGCTCCCTGGCAAGAAATTGAGAAATCCGGCCCTATTCTACTGGGTCTTATCCCCAGGGCCATAAAAGAAAGGTGTTAGAACACTGCATTGATCCTGTCTCCCAGAACAGTTCCCCTGGAGTTACACCTGAGACTGGGGTTTTCCCAAAGAATTCCTTTAGCCTGGCAGGGGAGTAGGGGAGTTAGAGATTTGGGGCTCCGCCTTTCTCCCCCTCCCACTTACTCCACACCTCTTTCCCTGCCCCCTCTGCCCATATTGAGAGGTAAAGCTGGGGGGAAGCACACTTGGAACCCTGATGCGCTCTTGCTTCTTCCGTATCAGCACAAGGTACGTAGAAACAATGCTCGATGCTCGTGTGTTCCCGCGACAGCCTTGGGGGCACCTTTCCCCAAAGAGTGGACTTGGGGGCTTACTAGGATTTATTCACAATGTGTTGATTCTTCTCGAATCCGTTGGTATTTGTCCCTTCCTCCTGCGAAAAGTCTCGGTCAGCAGCACTCCCTGCCCCGTGTTTCGGGTGAGGAACTAGGATGGCCCAGGTGTGGATGCGAGGCGCCCTCTCATCACTCCATGGGGGAGCTAACGTATGCCGGACATTGGCTAGATCCTTCCCATGTGTCATTTTGTGTGAGTGAGGCTTTACTTTAGGAAAGAGAGGCGTTGGCAGGACTAGAAACCCTCTGGGATCAGATCTGCATAGTGGAATGACTCATCAGAGCAGGCCCATCAAAGAGAGCAGACCTCTCTGCACCCCATTCTGGGCCAGAATGAAACCCTTCTGTTTGCCTAATTTCCCTCAGTCCTTTTTGTAGCTTCCCTGCGGGGCTCATGCTACCTGGGCAGCTGTCCTCCTTTCGGCCCTCTGGGCCCTGAGTAGCTCCTGGCAAATCCTCTTACTTTTTTTTTTTTTTTTTTTGAGACAGGGTCTTGCTGTGTCTTCCCAGCTAGAGTGCTGTTCCTGGGCTCAAGGAATCTTCCTCCTTCAGCCTCCCTAGTAGCTGGGACTAAAGGCACTTGCACTGTGCCTGGCTAATTGTTTCTATTTTTTAGCAGAGATGGGGCTCACTCGCTCTTGCTCAGGCTGGTCTTGAACTCCTGATCCTCCCACCTCTGCCTCCCAGAGGGCTGGGGCTACAGGCGTGAGCCACCGCGCCCCGCCGTGGTACTCTTAGGTCTGACTTCCAAAGCTTCCTTTCTTCTTGGAAGCTGCTGCAAAGTCCGTCACCAGAGGGCAGCAGAGCAGCTCAGAGGGGCCTTCGGCGTGTCACCCAGCCTCTGCCTAGGGAGCAGAGACACCTTCCTGGTCATTGGGCTACTATGGAATAGAGAGGGCATGATGTCTCCTTGTAGGGCGAAGATGCAAGTCTCCCAAGTAGCTTCGTGGCTGCTGGTTTATTAGCCTTTTGTCCTTGAGATGGTTTGAGCTTCAACTCTGGACTGTTGTGCACACAGATGAGCCTCGGCATTGCTCACCCATCGTGAAGCCTGAGGCATCTCTTTCTTGCTGGGTCTCGCAGTAGTATTTACACTCACAGGCTCACTAGAGGGTCCAAACGCTGCCCCGTGATGGCAGAGCTACCCACGCTAGGCGTCTAACGCGGCCCTGGCCCGAAGAGGCAGGCGGAGTGACTGCAAGAGACAGCTAAGGCACCTGGGGACAGATCCGGGTCCCAGACCAGAGAACGCAACATCTGGTGTATCGCGTTTAGCTGCAGGCACGTTATTTTAAAAGGCAGTTCCGAGAGGGCTGGTTCAACTCTGAAAAGCATGTTGGCCAAAGCATGGTGGAAAGAAATCAGACGTATGTAGCTAGGAAGGGAGAAAATGTAGAGGCTTCCTAGTTGTTTTCAAACCCTGAAGAGCCGTCAAGTGGAGAAGGGATCACTGCCCAGCTGCAGCGGGAGGGAGCTACGGGGAGGCATATTTCAGCTTCGTCTGAGAAAGAACATTCCGGTGATTAGAGTCATTTTAAAAAGATGGAATGTGTTGCCTTGAAAACCTAGCTGCTTCTCTGAGGGTGCCCGGAAAGGAATGCTCCCGGGGGTGCAGCCTGGCTCCATCCCCTTCTCGCGTCGGGGTGGAGGCTCCGTTTTCGAAAGGCGAGTTCCTCCAAGTGTGGCCGGATGGGGCTCACCATCCGGTGCTCACCCTCCCTGCCCTAGGCCGTCCTTGGCTCTGGTGTGGTTGAGCACTGACACGAATGTCAGTGTTGATGGCTGAATCACCAGTGTAACTTCCTGCCGTCTTTCTGGTTTTTCTTGGGCGGTTCCTGTTTCACAGCTGACCAGAAGCCGACCACTGGTTAACTGAGAGAACTGACTCACCCAGTGCGCTCTGGCTGCAAATCGCCATGTGCTGTGCCAGACAGTCAAGAGGCAGGGCACGGTGGGAGGTCACTCTAGATGGCCTGCGGACCGCTTCCCTCTCCACTGCCAGGACAGGACCGCGGGGTGTCTACCTCTGACCCGGGAGACTCGAGAGAGGAGGAAATAGAGGGCAGAAGGTTCTGCGTGGTTCGATCTCTGAGATGAGGATTGAATCCGTTTCCTGCCAAGAACCACTCTCTTCCCTCCATATCTGAGTCCTTATGGGTATTACTCATGATTTCCTATAACAGCTTTTTTGAGATATCTAATTCACATACCAACATACAATTCACCATTTTAAAGTGTGCAATTCAGTGGCTTTTAGTATACTCACAGGGTTGGGCAACCATCACCACTATTTAATTCCAGAACATTCTCATCAATCCATAGAGAAATGGCACGCTCATTAGCTGTCTCACTCCATCCCCCAACCTCCAACCCTGGGGATTTGCCTATCTGACATTTCATATAAGTGAGGTCATACAATACGTGGCCTTGGTGACCGGCTCCTTTTACGTAGCACAGTGATTTGAAGGCCCATCCGTGTTGTGGCGTGTGTCAGCACTGTGTGTGGTGGATAATATTCCATTGTGTGGATGATGCCACGTTTTATTTATCCGTTCATCCACTGATGGGCAGCTAGGTTGTTTCCACTTTTTGGCTGTCATGAATGATGCTGCAGTGAGCATTCATGAGTAAGTTTTCGTGAGGACATGTTTCATTTCTGTCGGGCATGTGGGCGTATCTCAGAGATGCTGTGGGTTCCGTTCCAGACACAGCAACAAAGCGAGTCTCACAATAAAGCTAGTCACGTGGATTTCTTTTGGCTTCCCAGTGCATAGAAAAGGTATGGTTACATTATGCCATAGTCTATAAAGTGTGCCATAGCATAATATCTAAAAAATAATGCACATATCTTAATTAAAAATACTTTATTGCTAAAAAATGCTGATGCAGACACAAAGTGAGCACATGCTGTTGGGAAAATGGCACTGGCGGACATGTTCCACAGAGATTTGCCACAAACTTCATTTTGCAAAAAAAAAACAAAAGCAATATCTGCAAAGCACAATAAAGTGAAGCACAGGGCAATCCCACCGTGTCCTGCCTCTTGTCTGTCTGGCACAGCACAGGGCGATTTGCAGCCAGAGCGCACTGGGTGAGTCAGTTCTCTCAATTAACCAGTGGTCGGCTTCTGGTCAGCTGTGAAACAGCACCAAAACAAGAAGGTGTGCCTTATTTTAGGAGTGGAATTACCGGATCATGTGGTAGCCATATTTAACCTTTCAAAGAACTGCCAGACTGTTTTCCAAAGCGGCTACACTGTTCAACGTTCCTGCCAACAGTACAGGAAGGTTCCAGTTTTTCCGTATCTTCACCAACTTACTGTTACCTTTTTTTTTTTTTTTTTTGAGACACGGTCTCACTCTGTTGCCTGGAGCATAGCGGCATCATCATAGCTCACTGGGCTTCCAACTCCTGGGCTCTAAAGATCCTCCCACCTCAGGTGCATGCCACCGCGCCTGGCTAATTCAAAAAAGTTGTTTTTAGAGACAGGGTCTCACTATATTGCTCCGGCTGGTCTTGAACTCCTGGCCTCAAGCGATCCTCCCTCCTCAGACTCCCGAGTAGCTGGGATTACGGTGTGAGCCATTGCGCCTGGCTATTACCTGTCTTTTTGATTACAGTCATCTTAGTAGGTGCGAAGTGGCATTTTCTTGGGATTCTGGTTTGCATTTCCCTGGTAGCTGAGCATTTTTTGTAGACATTTTATTGAAGTAGAACATGCATCATATGAGTTTTTACGTGGCTCACTAAAGCAATGATGAGGAGCGCAGCTGGGATTTTCTGCTGGGCGTGATGGGAGCGTCTGAAGTTGCAGGTACCATAGATGCCGTCCGGTGCTCTCGACTTTAGGAGACTGAGTGCATCTTACGGGACAGAGAGGGAGACAGTTTGGATTCTTCTGGACGTTGTCGCGCCAGTTGACTTTCGACTCTTGGTCTCTGCTCTATCTAGTTAGATAACGGCGGCAACAAAAAAAGACAAGCGTGCAGCTCATGGGGGGGTGAGAGGAATTTCTGCCAGGACACAGTCCTGCGGTCGACCCCACGGTGCCCCCTCCGGCTCCTGCCTCCCGGGCTGTGTGAGTGTCCAAGTGCCCACTCTCGCCGCCGCGGGCGTCTGCCCCCTGGGAATCCGCGTCCGTGTAGACCCGTGCAGGGGCATTCGCTTTATTCCGTGCGGCCTCCTGGCGCAGAGCTGGGCCAAGGGCGGAAGCGGAAGCCAGGCGGGTCTCGCCCGGACGGCGGGGCTCGAGCCGTGGCGCGGCGGGAGGAGGCGGGAGGAGGCCGGCCACCTGTCCCTGTCCCCGCAGGCAGCCGCGAGACCGCCTTCGCCTACGCCGTGAGCGCCGCGGGCGTCGTCAACGCCATCAGCCGCGCCTGCCGCGAGGGCGAGCTGTCCACCTGCGGCTGCAGCCGCGCCGCGCGGCCCCGCGACCTGCCCCGGGACTGGCTGTGGGGCGGCTGCGGCGACAATGTGGACTACGGCTACCGCTTCGCGCGGGAGTTCGTGGACGCCCGGGAGCGCGAGAAGAACTTCGCCAAGGGGTCGGAGGAGCAGGGCAGGGTGCTCATGAACCTGCAGAACAACGAGGCCGGCCGAAGGGTAAGACGGACTGGCGCGGCCTCCCCTCCCCTCCTCTCCCCTCCCGGCCTCCCTCCCTGCACACTGCGGATCCACGGGTCAAGAAGGCCAGTTCATGGGACCCCTAGATGCTCACGTCATTGAACAAGCCCCTTAGAAAATGGCCTTTTTTTTGAGACAGAATCTCATTCTTTTGGCAGTGGTGTCATCATAGCTCACTGCAACCTCTGACTCCTGGCCTGGAGTGATCCTCCTGCCTCAGCCTCCAGAGTAGCTGGGACAACAGGCGGGCACCATCATCCCTGGATAATTTTTCTGTTTTTAGTTAGAGATGGTCTTGAACTCCTGAGCTCAAGTGATCCTTCCACCACAGCCTCCCGGAATGCTAGGATTATGGGCATGAGCCACCGCGCCAGGCCTGATTGTCACTTCTTAAACCTTATTTATTACTTCACTGGACATCTGTCCTTATAGGTGCATTAGATGCATTGTTTGGGTCAGGATTCCAGACATGTGGAGTAGAGTTCTTGTCTTGACTGCCTCTCCTTTGCAACTGGAACAGATAAGACGATTGGAAGTTTCAGCCTAGGGTTTAGGGTTTGTTAAAGACTCGGGTAAGACCAGAACTGACTTTTAAGAGCTGCTGTCGTACATATCCAGAAGCCCAGGCAAAAACACAGTCAGGCATTAATGGCGAGCACATTTCCAGGCTAGGAGTTTTCAAACGTGAGTGGAAATGTGAGAATACAACCATCGTTTTAAGGCTCAACTAAGATGTGACCATCTTCTAAGCCTTAATGCCGATTGAAACTAAAATAAGGGTTTTGAGGTGAGCTTGGTTCATTGTATGCACAGAGCTCACCTGGGCAACAGCTTCAGGCTTCCCTGGAGGGCGTCCTGCACATGTGTCCCTTCTCTGAAGACCGCTCCCCTCTGAGCACATGTCTGGCCTCCCCTTTCCTGTGGTCTCCCTCGGCCACAGGGAAATTGGAGGGCCTGTCCCACAGGGAGCTCTGCCGTTTGCTGGTTCAGCTTAGCCAGTGTCGACAGGGGTGCAAGCGCAGTGTGGTGTGCACCCAGGTTTCCCCTTAGAAAGTTCTGAGGTCTGGGGGGTGGGAGGAACTTTCTGCTGGCAAAGGACCTCTCAGGAAGCAACAGAGACTTCCTTCTGGGAGTGTTGTGCCCACTCAGGTCAGTGTCAGGCCAGCTGGCCCTGGGTGAGGCCTTTCATGAGGCCAAAGGTGAACTAATTAAAAAATGAGAATGGCAATTTCTAAAAGTTTATCGTGGATTCACTAGTGATTCAGTAACAGGATATGACATATTTCTAAAAAGATCTTTTTATATATCTAAGTTTTAAAACATTAACTCACGCTTTATAGGAGCACATATCAAAGAAATGTCTTCGGAAGTGTCTTTCTTATGAATCGGGATCTTGGAATATTGGCCTGATAGAGCACACCCATGTGAATTTAGCCTCATCAGTCCTGGCACATCAAGTAGACATTAGAGTTGGTTCTCTGCCCAGCGTCTTCCTTATGCGTCCTCTACCAGGGGCTCGTTCCGTTCAGTCAGAGATGGGTGTGTGTACGGGGTGATGTTAGGAGTTCTGAGCATGGCTCTAACCTGCTGTTATTGTGGAATAAACCAGGGCAGAGAGACCAGAGCCATCTCAGAGGACATCTCCTCTGGGGGCATCTGTGGAGCTGCCCCAGTCCTGCGAGCTTGCCTGTCTTTGGGCAGTCCATTTGCCTGACCCTTTGGGCGTCTAACCCTGCGGAGTAGAGAGAGATCAGTGAAAATCTTCGCTCTGTCTTGAGTGCCCACATTCTATTCATTTTTCAAGGTCGAATACCACCTACTCCTTAGAATCTTCCCCATTCCCTGTGGCTAGTAGTGCCTCTTGCACCTGAACGTGATTAGAACATTTGGTGCTCTTTCTTACCCTGCTTGTACCTTGCTGGCTGTGGGCTCCTGAGGACAGGGATGGCGCTCTCTACCTCTTTGTGCTAACCCTCGCTGCTTCCTGGAGAGAAGGCCCATGTTGCTCCTGGCAGAGGTCAAATGCACGGAGGTGCTTGCTGGCTCTGCTCTTCCTGACAAGGCGGGCCTCCTGGCCTCACCCCGGAGGGAGAGAAGCAGACACGTTAGCTCTTCCTCTTCCCTGGCAGTCTTGACCCCTCCTGCTGGCTCCTGGCTTTATGGCCCCTGATGGTTTGTTTGTGCTGGCCCTTATCTAGAGGCCCCTGCCCCTGCCTAGTTCCTGCTGCACACCTTCCCTCTTCCCCCGTCTGCCGGCCCCGCAGACCCCATGCCTCTTCTCTCCCACAGCCCTTTATCTCTCTCCCTTTTCCTCTGTCTGCTCCGGGTTGGCAATTCCTGTCCCTCTGTTTTTCATCCCGTCTCCAAGGAACTGGCCTGGGCCATCAATCACCATCTGAGGCCAAAGGCACCGGGCTGCTGCCTGCTCACACCTACACAGAAGCGCTTCAGGCATCACTGAATGGCAGCAGGGCTGGAAATGCCCTGGGCTAGTGTTTCAAAGCACCAGATTATTTAAAAAAAAAAAAAAAAACAGCACAGATGATCTAGGATCCGACATCCTGGCCGCAGAGTAAGTCTTGGACATACTTTGCTTGAAGTTTCTCTTGGCCTTTAAGAGTCTCTAGTAGCTCCATTTTAGACACTGATGGCAAAACCGGTGGGTTGATACTGTTTTGTCACTCAAGAGCTTCCGAGCATTTTCCAGATAAAAGCCGGGTGCCTAATCCCAGTGACATTCCTGTCAGTCACCAGGCCCAGCACGCCATTGGACAGAAGTGGAAGAGGAACCTAAGAGAGGCCTCTGCCAGGGGGCAAGATGGAGAGCTAAAACAATTTTTAAAGCATTTTATTGCTTTTTGAGTTAGCAGGATGGGCCCAAAATTGGGCTTTCCCCCTCCCCTACAAAAGGAGCTTATTTATATAATCAATAGCAATATATGAAAAAATAGAGATATTGCGCTTTCTACAATGTCTTCGAATTAGGAGGAAGCATGGGATGGGTGTCTGAACCGTGAGCATAGTGACACTCCTCCTCTTGGATTTGTTTGTTTTCCTAAAATTCTTATCTTTGCCCTGTGGAGCCTGGCTCTGACTCCTCCTCCCCAAATCTCCCTGTTTGCTCCCGGGAGATGCTTATCCCCTGCCCTGAGTGGATAAGCAGCAAGGCACACAGTTTTAATGCTTCCCTCTCTACACTCAGGACCATTTCCAGAGGAATGTCAGGCCCGCTCAGAGCTGGGGATTAGGGCCAGAAGGGTAATTGCAGGTCCTGTCTTTGAAGTGCCCGCTGGAATAGGGTGTCAGTTCCTTTGTGCCTCAGGCCTGGAGTGACCAGGCCAAGTGCCGGTGCCTTTAACCTTGGGGAGGGGCCTTCCTCCTTCTCTGCCCTAAAGGACTTTTAAGCTCCAAGATGTGCAGAAGTGATAGTCATCCTGACTCCCTTCTGGGTGGCCTTGAAGGTTAGTGAGTCTCTCTGGAGCTTCAGTTTCTCTATCATAAAATAGTGGGAATAATTCTACACCGGGAAGAAACTGGGGAAGCATTCCGACAGTAGTCGTGTGAGCTGATGACGGTTACACTGCTCCTTGCACCTGCAGTGGTCTCTGCTCGGTACTGAGTAAAAGCACAGTCTGGGGACTCTTGAAAAGAAACCCTTGAAAACTGAGTCCTGCCTCAGTTGGTGACAATAGCCGTGGCATAAGAAAGTGTCGTGCAGCAGGCTTGCGTCTTTATCCCGCCATCTGCACTTCTGGGCCTGCTGCAGGGCTCTTTGCCACGGCGCAGCAGTATGCCGTCACTGAAAAGCACTCTCTGAGCAGCTTCCTGGTCTACTCCTGCTTTTCCGTTTTGATTTGGGATAGCCCAAGTTCAAGCCCACTGCACATTGTTATGGTTCTGCGACTTCCGGGCTAGACCTGTTTCCAGGTGACTTGCCCTGCAGGTAGGCCCGCCCCCTTGCCGTTCACCGCACATGCCCCCTCTTCTTCCTCCACACCAGCCTCTCCCAGGGCAGTGTGCCGGGGCCTCTGGGGTGAAAGAAAGTGGTCTTGCTTACAAACGGGATGGCTATGGTGAGGCTCTTGATGACTCTAGTTAGTGAGTGAATGGTGCCATGGGAAAAGGGACCATTTAATTTTTAGGACAGAGGTCCCCCACCTTTTGGGCACCAGGGACCAGTTTCATGAAAGACAATTTTTCCATGGACTGGTACGCAGTGGGGATGGTGGTTTCTGGATAATTCAAGCTCATTACATTTATTGTGCAGTCAAACCTCTCTGCTAATGATAATCTGTATTTGCAGCTGC
>CAUYSK010025490.1:0-25103 GCA_963575035.1 Avahi laniger | reverse complement strand
TGGGGTGGCGAGGGGAGGACTACCTGCCGGTGAAGAGAAGAAAATAGAGAGAGAGAGAGAAAGACGGGACAAGAGACACACAAAATGGAGGCAAGACAAAGTTCTGATCAAGCCTCAGCGTTTATTGTCGGGTGCTTGCTTATACGCCCTGGGAAGGGGGAAGGGTAAGTTTAGGACCGGTGGCATTCGCTGATTGGTGGTAGACGGGTGACATGAGGGAGCAGGGGCCGTTGGTCTTGGCGTGCGCGGGAAAGGAAGCGCGGGACTTTCAAATCGAGCGCGGGAATTTCCAGGGGAGGAGGAAGAAGGAGGAAGTGAAGGCTGGCATAAATGGCTGCCGTAAGCTGCCGCTTCACGGCCATGTTGGCTCCCAACAGAGGTGGGAAGGCTTTACAGTGGGGGCGGGGGAGGAACAGCTCAGGTGTGCCCTGAGTGGGCACTATTGGCCTGGGGCAGCTGGGAGGCCGACCAGACGTGGGGCATCCTACGTGGTGGGTTGGAGCAGCTTATTTGGCTTCCTCTGCTTGGTGCTGAGCTGGAAGTACGGGCACAAAACAGAGACACTGGCCATCTGTGACCAAGTCCTGACCATTCCAGACCCACGGCTGCACAGGCTGTGGGCCAGAGTTCCACCTTCACATACGGTCTGGCCATTATCTGTTCGTGTGCCGTCCATTTGCACTGAAGTCTTCCCAATAATGTGATTTTCTACATAAATTAAGCAGGTTCTAATATTTTAATGAAGAACTCTTCCTGGTCTACATAAATAGAGAGGAATGAACATTCATTTCTTCTTATTTGTTATTCAGTAGATAGATCTTATGATTTTGCAAGCCGAGCAACACCTCATGAAGACGATGTTCAGGGCTGGTCGTGCTGCTGTGTGATTGCTGTGTCTCCAGGAAGATCTCTGAAGCCCAGATGTTGACATAGAGGAATCCATGGGTTTCCAGCATTCCTGTCGACATCGAGTAAGACAACTACGAAGAGAGAGAAGATGTAACATGAATATAAAACTAAGTGATCTAGGATAGTAAGGGTTGTTTTGGAGTTTGTGGAAAGTTTTTAGGACTCTTGCAATCAGTCAACCTCCTGGTATGAAGAAGAAGAAATGGTGAATCAAGGACCCAGGATAGAGAAATCTGGAAGCCTGTTTTATCAGAGATCTGATGCTCAGGAAGGAAAGATAAGGTCTCCACAGGAGGGTGCAAAGAGGAGACCTTGTCCTCCAGGGAGCTGGCGTATGTGTCGATGTGAGGAATCAGAGAAAAAGCCCTCTAACTGAGGAGGAGATCAGCGTCTGGTCACCCATCCTAGATCAGAGCTTCCACAAGGCACCCAGCAAGCCGGTGCCTGGGCAGAAGGGGCGTTGCTCGGGGTGGGCAGGACTGTTCCACACGCCCAGGTGCAGACAGCCCGACCACACCAGCACGAAGCCAGCAGGGTCAGAGGCGATACTGACAAGGGTTACAGGTTAGACATGAGGGTAAAAGGGACAGACCAGAGGAAGCATTTGTTTCCTATAAAGAAGTGACAGAAAGATAGAGTCGGCGTGACTGAGTACGCAGATGAGCAAACCTCCAGACACTCAGCTCCCAGGTCCCACCCACCACAGGGACTCGTCACTGTTTTCCATGTGGCTTCTCCCTTCCGGTACTGAAGCAAACTGGGGACTGTTCTGGAATGAACTTGTCAAACAAAGCGTTGGTGAGAAACCGGACTACTTCTAAGTGCCATGTTGCAGGGGTCCGCAGCTCCCCGTGTTCTCTCTGTGCCCTGATGGAAAATCACCGCGTGCCTGGGCAGCTCTGTGAGCCAATCAGACTCGAGACTTTTCCTACAGGTTTGACCCCAACCATATTCCCAACCACTGATAAAAGTAACCAGGTTGTTGGCCAAAACACTGAAGTAAACCGGCCCCCACCCTGAGCCAGATTCCTTAAACTCCACGCCCTGAACCCCCTCGCTGGGGACAGGAGTGGGGAGGACGCCCCTTTCTCTCGCTGTCTGTCGAGAGGATCGCTGCAGCCCTCCGTAGGGACGTTCTCCTAACAGATCCTCTGGGCCAGTCACCCTGGCGCTCAGTGCTCTCTGTTTCTACCTGTCTCTGGGTGGTTTGGGGCACTCCTTTGTGGGACCCCTTGCTGCTGCTTTTGGGGTGATTCCAGACTTAGATTCCATAGGGAGAAACAAAATGAAGAGCTCTTTCAAAAGAAACATCCGTTCCCCACCATATACAGTGGTTTTTATTCGAATACATGCTCAAAATTGGGTAAAAATTGACAAATCAGCACCACACGTATGATCCCTAAGGACGCCCCCAGGAGCCCTATGAAGCAGAAGTGGCCACGGCTGGAACATGAAAGGGCTCTTTGGCGAGGACATGGCAGCATCCAGCTCTGACCAAATATTCTGTTTCTAAGACCACCGCTCGTCGGACCAAAGGCTGCTTTATATCAAATGCACGCATTTTCCCTGGGTATGCTATATTGTTTATATAAAAACATGGCGTGTGGATACTTTCCAAGTGAAAAAGAAGGTATCCATGGTGCAAGTCCTTCAACTCTTTAAACAGGCAAGCATCTGAGGTCAAAGATATTGTGTTTACCAAGGAATGCAGTTTTTTTTTCCTTTGTTTTGGTGTGACCCATTGATACATACATATTCTTATATTCTTCCCTCTTTAAAGTTTAACTTTTAGAAATAACAACTGAAAGTATTTACCCATTAAATATTAAGAATTTTCAATGATCGAAATGTTTTGGAGTTCTCTTTTTAAATTAAATATATTAGCTCTGGAAGTTGGTATGTAAAAGAAAAGAGGGCAAACAGTGAAACATTAATATCATCAGAGAACAATGTAATTAAATCTGAATCGTGGTGCAAATTTCACAGAAGAACGTCTATATTACACATGACATCTACATTAATATCAAGAAACTTACATTTTGATTCATGTTGTTACGATATGTATAAAACAAATTACTAAAGCTTGGGATATTATTTTAAACTGTGAACAAAAACAATGGATTTTAGGGAATTCCAGTTTTGCCATATTGATGGTAATTTTACATGTCCTCATAGGCTTATGAAAAATTAAATAATTTCATCCAGCTTGGAAGTAATTTTCTCTCTTCTGCAATGCAACTGAAGTTCCTGCCACTCTGTTCTCATAGTGTGGGAGAACCGTGGACTGAAGTGTCTAAATGTCTTGTAATCGTGCAGAGTTTTCTGATTGGAAAATGAACAGGAGGGTCTCTGCGTGCAAATCCCCGTTTGGCTGCGAGGGGGCCTGGCTGGACCTCCTTCCGCTTCCAACTTAGGGAGCTGAGATTTTCTACTTTGTTTTCTGTCTTCTTTATCTTTTGTAGATAACTAAGGCTAAGAACAGACTCCTTTGTTAAATACAAGATGAAAGGTCCAATGTGTATATCATATTAGCATTTACTCCTACAAATAATAGAACATGTTTAATATTATATTTCTAAATAATCACATCAAATGGCTTAGTGACAATCTGTTTACATGATATGTCCCTCTTTTTATTGCCTCTTTTATCATTAAACAAATATTTATTGAGTGTTTGCTATGTACCAGGCAGTGTTCTAAGCGCCAGGGATAGAGCAGTCAATTGAAATCAAAGTGCTGGACTTCTGCTTCCACTTATGAGGTAGAATGGAATTATGAGTTCTGCTCCTATCCTAATAAGGAAAAGCAGCCAGATGATCTATAAAGTCACACATTTTTATTTAGGCCCCAAGAGACCTCATGTAACAAGGCAATCAAGGAAACAGACTCCCAGAGAGAAATGAATTCCTCAAAGGAAAGGCAAGACAAATAAACTCTTGAAGTTTGGGCGGAGCACACAATAAATAGGTAGTCCCATTTCAAGTAGGTATCCAGAAATTAGATAACTTTCTAAAACAATTCCTACAGACCCAGTGATAGATACTCTGTCTGCTTGGAGTAGCTGGGGCCCCAGCAACAGGCAGGATTCATACTCGCTCACAACCAATTTTCCCCAGGCCTTTGGGGGGCTCATTAAATGAGTCGAGGCCAGGGCAGGGCAGGAGCGCAGCAGGGATGTGCAGGGGTCACTGGAGGCTCTTGTAGGGTGGACACAGGACTGGGCTGGCTTCTCTAGGGCTTGTCCCCTACAAATCAGAAGACTTACATGCGTAGGGAGACACCAAACGCTCTTGCCCACAGGACGTGGGCAAAGCTTCCCTATTTCTGGTGGAAGATAAAAGCAAAATACCTGTGCTAAAAGCAAAGAAGGAGCAATAGCCTCCTGGGCCCAGCATCCTGCACCAATACCACTCATGGGGCTACCACTCTTGGCAAAAGAAGTGGAAAACCCCTTTCCAAGACCAATTGGAGACACCAGAAAGACTGTAATTGCTGTGGCTGGGAACACTGAGAAAGCCCCAGCCCTGAGGCCCAGGTGCATGAGGTCTACCTAAAACAGAAGCTGGACTCAGGAGAGAGAGACCGCCCCTGTCCCATTACGAGCCTAACATCAGGCATCAAGCAAGAGCTGCCTGGCTCTTTGGGAAGGGCTAACGCGTGGATAGGCTCCACCCCACCCTGGGATAGATGTACAGGGCTGGCTGGAAGCTGAGAGGAAAATCACTAAGTAAAGCTGTTCAGCTCCTGAGCTTCCACTGTGAGCCCAAGGTAGCTGCAGCCGGCTGCGGAAGAATTCAACACCTGCGAGGAAGCCACGGCAATGACAGCAGGAGCAAAGCCCTACCCAGCTAACTCCTGCTGGGGCTGACGCAGCAGCCAGCACTCAGCCTGGCAGAAGAGGCATGCCTTTTCCGGCATGTGCTAGTTCCCGTAGCCTGCACGCTACTTGTCCACAACACTGGGCGTTCAATGGAAAATATGAGGCACGTAGAAAAGAAAAAAAACTTTGCATTTTTAGGCATCGTTAAAATCGTTGTCCAGAGGTAAAGCCATTGAGAGAAACAGACTCAGAGGTAACCAGAGTTAGAACTATCAAGCAGGGACTTTAAAATAGCCATCGATGTCTCATGATCCAGGACAAAGATAGACAACATGTATAAACAGATGGAAATTTTCAGCAGAGATGAAAATAGCACAAATAAGTAAAAGATACTAGAAATAAAAGAGATTATATAAGAGATAAAGAGATCTTTAATGGCTTTTTTAGTAGACTAGGAGCAGCTTAGGAAAATTAGAATAGGTCCAAAGAAATTATCCAAAACATAAAAGGTGAAAAGAAGATTAAAAAATTATAACATGTTATCCAATAACTGTAGGACAATTTCAACAATCTAACAGATGTATAATTACAAATGCAGCAGGAAAAGATAGAAGGAGACAAGAGCAAAAGTGACCACGAATTTTCCAAAATTAATGAAAGACATCAAATTACAAATCCAAGAAGATCAGAGAACTCCAAGCAGGAGAGAAACATATTTCATAAAGCACTTAGACATGTCACAACTGAACTACCGAAATCCAAAGGTAAGGAAAACATAAGCTGAAGACAGAAAGAAAATACACATTACACAGAGTAACAAAGACATAAAAAACAGCACAGTTCGTATCAGAAAATATGTAAGATAAGAGACAATGCAATGGCATCTTTAAAGTACTGAAAGATTAAAAAAGGAACAATGTGGAATTATTTACCCAGAGGAAAATTATCTTTCAAAACTTAAAGTAACTATTTCTTTATAAAATGGAAACCAAGAGAATTCATGGCTGACAGGTACGCACGACAAGGAACGCTAAAAACCACTTCATCAGGCAGAAGAATAATGACACGAGATGGGAATTTGGATCTCCAGGAAAAAAGAAGTCGATAGAAATGGTAACTATGAATGTGAGTATAAAATCTTCTCTTTTTTATTTTTAATTGATTTAAGATATAATTGACTTCCTATAGCAAAAATAGCAATCATGTATTGTAGGTTTAAAATGTAAATAAAAATACTACAAAATTGTACAAAGCATAGAAGGGAGGAACTGGAAATATGTTATTGCAAGATTCTTACACTGTACATAAAGTGTTAAAATATTATTTAGGGTAGACTGTTATAAATTAAGTGTGCTTTTTAAATTATAAGGCAACCAGTAAAAAAAAAAAAGTGCAGTATACCTAGTAAGCTATTAATAATTAGTCAGCAGTAAATGGTAAAGTAGAATAATAGAAATACGCGATGCAGAGTAATGCAGGGAAAGAAAAAGGAACAACGAACAGATGTCAAAACCGACTAGCAAGACAGTTGGTTTGAGTCCAGCCACACCTGTAGCCGGATGAGATGCAAGTGTTGCAGACACCCCAGGTGGAACGTTATAAATGAAAGGATGGAAACGTTAGACCACACAAACACAGAGGAAAAAACTTGGAGTGACACGTAATTTACTCTGCTCAATTTCTATGAAATAGGATTTTACAGCAAGTAGGTAAAGAGTTGTCATATCCAAAAGATGTAGTAGATGTTTTGAAGATGTTTTTTATATCCATAGTCCATCAGCTCTATTCAAATTCAACATATTTCTTAAAATTAAGTGTTGATCTCTTCAAATATTTAACGTAACATCGTAATAAATAAAAGATTATAGTCCACATTCCACAAAGGGCCTATCACAGTTTTCTAGCTGGCTGTGCTTTTATTTCTGTATCACCATCTGGCAAGTGTCTGTCTGAGTGCTTTTAGAAGCCGGAATAAAACTGAATTCCCAGTGACAGAAGCCCAGCAACACCGTTAAATCTTAGAGCAGCCTGGCCTCTGTCAGCACGAGAGGGCAGGGACGTGTTGCTTGGAAAACTACGGATTTTGAACCTGGCAAACCTAATCTTCCATGCCATTCTGCAATTCATTCATTGTGTTATCTTGATAGCATTTAATGACTCTTTCCAGTTCCTCATTGGAATGGGCATAATGATGACAGTATGACGGGTGGTTGGGAGGCTTAAGTAAGACATTTATGAATAACCTTAAAATATCAGGATTCAGTATTTCACATGTTAAAATAGTTTTCATAAACTGAAAGCCCGGTTGATTTGGAGGACTCTTCTTTTTCAGGGCAATTGTTTTTCTAACTGAGCATCTAAATCCCTTGTAATTCTCCTGGATTTTACATTAATCTCAGGAACTTATTTTGCCCCTGGAAGAAGAGTTTGCTTCAAATACAACCAGGAAGATCACTGAGTTGGGAATGACACGTGCTGTTCCTTGACCCCGATGATGGGGAAATGGTGATCTCCCCACCACCTGGAGCACAGGCGGGAGACACCAGAACCTTCGCACAGTCACAGTTTGAAAACTCCCATTCTGGGAGCAGAGCAAGGCTGCCACCACGTTCCGCGCTGGTGGCCACTCTTCCGCCATCATGAATGACTTCTTCATCGTGCCCTTCGTAAAGAAAGGTCACATAAAGCGTTTCACATTGCTTTCTACTTCAATTGAAGAGTAGAAATAGTGGACTATTTTTCCAAAATCACCTTATAAAGTAACGATTTTCACGATGTCTAAAAAGGCAAAAAGCTAGTCTTACAAATGTACCACGCATTTTTTTTTCTTGGCCCACATTATTGTCTATATGATAACCAGCTCACGAAAATATGGAACAAGAGGGTCTTGTCTTCTCTTTTTTAGATACTTTCAGGGAAGGAGATCCTCTTAAATACTTATTTCCTGAAATGTCCTCTTTCTCCCCAAAGATCTTGCAGGTGCTGATTTTAATTTCACAGTTTAGCTACATGACACAGAAAAATGTTACTATGTTTCTTGAATAGACAGGGAAACTGAAACAGTATGTGTTAAATGTTGCATCTAAAAAACGTGCAATGCAGAACGTGAAAGTTGTCATTACCAAACTGGAGTCACTTATGTCAAAGCTGACAAAAGAGAGCTAGAGGCCGTGAAGGGAGACACCCTCTCACTCATCTGCCTGCAAACAGGAACTAGGATGAGAGACTGCTCAAACCAAACCTTGCACAAAGATTATTTCCATGAGGATGCCTGCTCGACACTACCTGTTCCACTGATGGATGGACGCCACCCCTGTTATTACCCTGGTGGCCAGGGATAATTGTTTCGAAACAATGAATGCAACCTCCCTGGTTTTGCCTTTAAAAACCTTCCTTCCTCTGCCTCCCTGCTGCACCTGCGATCCCACACGGTGCATGTGTCCCAGATGACAATCTCCCGCTATTCCTGAATACGCTCTTTGCTTCTGAGAGTCAGTCTGTCTGCTGTTTATTTTAGGTTGGCAAACCTGAAACCAGGAGCATGAGGAGAAGCTCTGGTTTGAGATGCACGAGGATGGACACGCCCGTGGTCTTGCGCCTCTGCTCCACCCGCCCAGCTCTGCTAAAGGGAGCGCGGTGTCCCCAGGGGCTCAGACTGAACTCGGCGTTGCTCACAGAACTGAGTAAAACAGACGCCTCTCTTGCACTTTGTCTTCAGGGCGACCTCACTCTGGCCTCATTTGGCCACGTCCCTCCCCACAGTTAGGAAGTGCCCTCCTCAGGCCCTACTCTCGTATCCAAGACCCCACGGTTTCCCCCAAATGACCCAGACATACCTCAGAAACCTGCATGAGAGTCTGTCCTGCGTCCTTCGGGGTGGGCTCCGCAGCTACTGGGCACCCTGAGGGCGGGGGCCGTGATGGGGGTCAGGGCTCGGACACGGGGCTGCGGTGCCCGCGTGTGGGTGTGAGTCCCTCACGGACCGTCTTGTGACCAGCTGTGGGGAGAGAAGCAAAGTAGCCTGAACAGGACCCAGAACCCGAGCGGTCTGAGAATCCTGCCCTGAAGGCTGGCTTTCCTGGTCCTTATGAAGATTTACTTGTCAAGATTAAAAGATACAATATGTCTATTTTTAATACTCTGTTGACTTGACTTATTAACTTTTAAATATTTATACAGATGGTACCTGGGCTGGCCTTTGAATTCTTGCCCGAGACCCTGCAAATGTGAGGGCTTGGCAGAGTCACCCTCACTGCCCTCGTCCACCCTACAAAGCCTTTGTCCTCTGTCTCCAAACACGTCACGGTCCCACCTCCTTGCGCTGTGCCCCTGGCCCAAGCCCCCACCTTTTCTTGCCTGCAAAAGCCTCTGAAATGCTCCGGCTTCTGCTCCCTTCCCCAAGCCCCAGCCAGAGCAGATCATGGCACTTGTGTTCCCGAAAGTTCCCCACTGATTTTCCACCACTTTTTTCTTTAAGTAAACTTTTTATTTTTATAATGGCTTTAGATTCACAGGGAAGTTGTGAAGATAATAGTTTTCACATTCCCTGCACCCAGTTTCCTCTGCCATTGACATCTTATGTGGGGGTGACGCATCTGTCACAAGGAATAAAACCATATCGAAATATTATTGTTAAACAGACTCTGTACTTTATTCCGACGGCCTGCGCTTTCTCCTGAGGCCTCTTTCTCCCACGCAGGGCGCCCTTGCATGTGGCCCCTGTCTCCTTACACTCCCCTGGCTGTGACCTTGTCTCGGACTGTCCGTGACAGCGTGGAGGAGGACTGGGCAGGCGTTTGGGAGAATGTCCTCGGGTGGGATTTGTCTCACGTTTTGCTCACGATTCGGCTGGGGCTATGGGATTTGGGGTGGAAGACCGCAGAGGTGACGTGCCCTTGTCATGACACCACAGGAGGGCATGCACCGTCAGGATGACTTGTCACTGTGGATGTGGTCCTGGATCCCGGCTGAGGCGCGTGTGGCGTCTCTGTGAGGCCACGCTTTCCCCCACCGTCTTCCTTCCTGCCCTGCCTGGCGGCGAGGACCCACCTGCAGCCCACACCGGAGGAGTGGCGATCTCTGCTCTCTCTCTGACGGCAGAGTGTCTGCACAGCTGTTTGGAATTCTCCTATATGGGGTTTTTGTCTCTTCTCCCTCCCGTCACATTTTAGGATGAAATCAGAACTCCTCATTGTGACAAATAAGGCTGCCGACGGCATGACCCCTCAGCTCCTGACCTCGCTGCCTGCCCCTCTCACGGTGTCACTGTGCTGGGGCCATGGTGGCCTTTCCTGGCCTCATCCATGCCCAGCCCGTCCCACCTGAGGACTCACCTGACTTGCGCCCCTGGAAGGTTCTGCTCACCCTCCTGGTAGAGTCGAAGCCAGGCTGGGGGAGCTGTCCCCACGTGTGTGCCATCACAGTACACCCTGTACTTGTCTTCAGAGAACTGCTGTGTTTGCTGTATACGCACATAGAATATCGTCCACCGACGGTCTCTTCCCATTACAATACAAATGCAGGAACACAAGGTCTGGCTTGATTCTTAAATTGGAGCAAACTGATGTGAATATATATTTATATGTATACACTTATTAGTCAGGGTTCTCTAGAGAATCAGAGTCAGTAGAAGCTACAGATACATAGTTGGATAGGTAGATATATCAGAGATGATTCATATATCTCACATGAAGTCCCACGACAGCCATCTGCAAGCTGGAGACCCAAGAGTGCCAGTGATGTGGGCCACTCCAAGTCTGAAGTCCCCAAATCAAGGAAGCCAATGGTATAACCCCCAGTCTGAGACTGAGGACCCGGAGGAATGTGGGTGCAAGTCTCAGTGTCTGCAGGCCAGAGAACCTGGAGTTCTGATGTCCGAGGGCAGAAGAAGACGGGTGTCCCAGCTTTAGGAGAGAAAAAAAGTTGCCTTTCCTCTGCCTTTTTGTTGTATCTGGGCCCTTAACCAATCGGATGGCGCCCACCACATTGGGTGAGGGGAGATCTTCCTTACTCAGCCCACTGACTCAAATGTCAGTATCTTCTGGAAACACCTCACAGACACACCCAGAAATAATGCTTTACCAGCTACCTGGATATTTCTTAACCCAGTGAAGACCATCACTACGTACATACGTGTGTGTGTGTGTGTGTGTGCGCGCGCGCGCAGAGAGAGAGCGAGAGATACACGTATATGAGTGTATACATATGTACAGCTACCGAATTCTTACCTGAAATTCAGCTATCCTTAGAAGAGCTTTCTCAAATGTAATGTACTTGGTTTTATTTGGTTTGTCAAATAAATTTGTTTGATTTTGTTGGATCTGTTATCTCCAGATTCTGTGTGAAAGTATGTTTCTGGCTTCTTACTTGATGTATGAAACAGGAATATTCATGAATCAGTTGTCGATCACTCATTCAAAGATATTTTTTGTGGTCATACAATAGTGAACTTTGGGGAAAGAATGAAATCTAATCCCAAAGAATTGGTACTAAAAATTGGTCAATTACCATATAAGTAGTATATCAACCATATCTGCAATTTTTATTTATTACATGTAATTTTATTTACATAAACTTTTAACAAAGAAGTAGAAATTACACATAACCTCGTCACTCCAAGCTAATCATCCTTACAAAGATTATATCTTCCTACTAGGAGTGTTATCTATCCACATTATTTGCACATAATTGAAGAATCAGAAATGCAGTTCAAAGCAGTTTTATTCCTCTTATAACTTACAACGGACAAGATAGAGTTATCAGCCAAGCACCACTTTCCTTTCTCTGGGAAAACCTGCCTCGAAGGTGAACTTTGGGACAAGTGCTATATTCGCACACCTGCCATTTACAGTCAGACCTCCAGAAAACTGCATTGTCAAACTAGTAATTCACTTTTCTTAAAGAATATTAATTGGTTGGAAAATTCATTTCTAGTCTGCATTTGGAAAGTATTTTTGTTTGTTTGCTTATTTACCTATTACTAGATGTTTTTACTTTCTGCTCCTAGAAGGTGTGATGAGTCTGAGAGAGTTTACTCAGAGACTCCAGCAGCATAATCCTGGCGTGGGGGGGAGGTCACCTTCCCTGCTCTGTGTCTGGACAGAGGGAGGGTCAGATCCAGTCTCTATAAACCATTTTCTATATTATGCCAAATGGAATTTTCAGTTCAGATTTTACCCTATATTATTGATGTGGACAAATCTTACCTCTAACCTCTATATCATGCTAAGAAAATTTCTCAGATTCTTGTTAGAAACTCACTATTACAAATACAGTAATTGGATTCTATTAAAATACAGTGAGAATAGATAACTTTTAGTACCTAATAAGATGATGGACAAAATAATAAATGGGTCATTGAGATGACCATCTGCACTCGAGTGTGAAGGTGCCGAAGGGGCACCCCTCCCCCACACCTGGGCCTCTCGTGTTCTGCCCAGGTGCGCGGACAGAGGCTTCCCCTGAGTAGTGAACCGAGCTGTGGACAAAGCTCTCCTTGCGGAGCCAAAGTGAGCTGGCGTGGAGCGAAAAGTTCAAAGTATGATGGATGGGCTGTCCCTGCTGAAGGTCACACTGTCTCCTAGGAGGACTACGGAGAATCAGCCACGTAAAATGTATTAGCCAAAGTGGCGGAAAATAACAATGATTTCACTTTCCGAGTCCAGTTCTCAGGCTTCCATGGAAGCTGAATGTGTCTAACAGGTCAGGACGTCACCGAGTTGTTGTCACCGGCCTGGCTGACAAGGACGTGCATCTCCCAAGAGTGATGAGAGCTTCAGGAGAGCGGATGCAGGACCAGCGGCCCCCAGGTTTGCTGTTGTCACCACCGCTGTCGGTGCTGGTGTTACCGCATCTCAAAGAAAACGAAAAAGGGTGAACAGAATCAGACTGACAAGCCGGATGAGCCAGAAATGGTAACAGTAAAATAACGACAGTATGGTCGGTGCTGGTGGTTTGGGAGTCGAACCATGTCATTTAACAGCAAAAGTAGATTTGATTTTGGATATTATTTTTCCTTTTAGTAGCACCCAAAACCACCCAGATTCTGCACTAATTTGTAGCTTTGCAATCTTGTAATATGAGCAGGTACAGAATTGGGGCAGGTCTTCAAGGGCTGCAGGGAACTCTTCGCGGGAGGTCCCGCCTTGGTGGTCCCCAAACCATGGCTTCCAGGGACTCAGGGTCTCCAGCCACAGAGCAGAAGGGGAGAGGCTGGAGACAGAGATCTTACAGCCACGGTTTATAACTGCGTGTGAGGGACTGGCCTTAACATGCAAAAATGAAAATCCAAAGAAGTGCTGGGGTAGTGAAAGGATAATATTATTTACCAACTAATGGGAAAGTGAGTTGTCAAAGCTCAGATGCAAAAGTAATCGAAGTACATTGAAATGACATAGTCTTTATTCAGTAATTTCTCAACTGTTCCAAAATGTTTTGGTTGCAGCAGCTGCCCACACACATAGAGCCAAGAGAAGGGTTTTATTAATGGAATGTCTGTGCCAAAGAAACTCAGTGGGGAATGTTGGCAACTGGACTGAAGGTTGGTGTTACCTGTTGACTGTCGCTGTTTCCACGTCCCGCCATTCTGTCCCGTGTGGTCAAAGATCGGTGAAATGCTCTCTGCTTTGAACAGTCCCGGTGAGGCTACAGGATGTCCACGGTGCCCTGTGAAAATTGGACTTGAGGAAAAAGAAGCAGCAGAAATGAACGGGTTGGAGTCCAGGGAGGTGGAAAGGAAGCCAGAGTGAAGAAGAGAAACACCAGGGGGAGAGCTGCCTGGGAGGAGGGACCACACACCTGGCCTTTGAGTCCCAGCATTTTGCATGGTACCTGGCAAAGGGCAGGGATTCAGCACATGCTTGTCACCTTGAAACACGAGGAAGGACAGACCGTCAGTGACTTCCCGACTTCACTTGCTGCTGGGGCTGGTGCACGAGCTTGAAGAGTGAGGCTGGACGTGGGCTTTGGTTTTGACTCATTCAAAGCTTCCAAGTTTTCCAGCAGGTCTCGAGTCAAGATGACAATCGTCACTGGTGCTATTGGAGCTTGTGGTTAGCATCATTCGAGTCAGGCGGCATCAAGTATGAAACAGATTTTAGCATTTAAATTCTCATTTGTGCCAGGGAAAACTTTTTATGTGGTTCAAAAGACATTCTGGTTACAAAATGAGTGTTATATTTATATATGGAATACTAATACAGATTATAATAAGATAAATAACACCGCTACCTAGTTCACCATAATATTTAAATTATAAATAATCGTAACTTGTCTTATTTTATATATGCTGCATATTTTCTGAATTATTTTTATTATAGAAAATTTATTATAGAATTTTATAACTGCATTAGACATGTCATCAAATGAACTCATAACACATAAATAGCCACATTAAAATTCACAATCAAACTTAAACAACAAAGAAATTACTCAATGGAGGTGATGAATGACAGGAAAGACACACTCCCGGGCAAACTGTAGCACAACCATCTCAGCGGCAATTGCATAACCCTCGTGGAGAATTGCGAAAATGAGCACCAGCCTTTGAACACGGCTAGTCTGGCGTTGGCTGGCGTTGGCCAAATTCCCACTTAAAACAATGGAGATGTCTGTGCTTGCGATACATGTGTAATGTAACCGCTTCATCTATTTCCATGTATGTACTGATAGTGCAATCATTAAAGCAGCCGTCCACCCATGCCAGTGTTATTCTGTTATACAAGGTAGGATGGGATCCTTTTAGAGAGGGAATCAGTGAGTTGTTGAAGAGTTTCACCGGCCTCAATGTAATGCAAAGGGGAGGTCTGCTGTGTGCATCCTGGGCATATGGTCACAACATGGGGACTGGAAGGCCGAGGGAAGAAAGGATGAAAGACTGAGAACAATTTCAAATACCAAGAGAAATCCTTTTGGCTAAGAATAATGTACCTTCCGTGTCTTTCAAAAATTTCCATAGCAGATGGGCTGCTGGGCCTCTTTCCTCGCAGAAAGTTAAAACCAGTAGGGCCGATTCCAATTATGCACTTGGATTTTGAGGAAATGGAGGAAAACACGGGTCCAAACATTTCTAGAGTTCAGATGAACCGCAAGAGTCAGCGATCAGCTAAGATAAAAAGTCAGCATTCCACATGCAAATGAGAGCATGTAGCACAGGCAGGTTGGAAAAGCCACGCTCCGCTTTGCAATGCTGTTTGCGTGGAGTATCGTAGCTTCGAGAGGATTTAAGAATGTGTTTTTCTCTGCTGGCACCTTTTTCCTTTTCATTTTACATAGTGTAATTGTGAGAAAGTCAAGAAGTTAGGACGGCTGTTTGCAGCCTAGAGCTGAGCTCAGAAAGCCCGGCCCACTGTGGTCTCCTTCCTGCTCTCTGAGCTGCGAAGCCGGCCAAAAGTCAGCCCTGTGGGGTGACGGGAGCATGTTAACACTGGTTCAATTTCACAAATCTTTCTCCTTCTTTTTCCATCAAAGAGAGAGCGCCTTCCAATTAAGTGCACCTGCCCGACGGAGTCTGCAACACATTTTCGGCAGGGGAAGCTGTCTCTTCAAGTAGGGTAGGCACTTTTATTTTCTTTCCTCTTCTTTTGTAATCTCAGTGGAGAAAATGAGCATCACATGGTGGAGAACGGCCCATCACCGCCCTGCACCGCGAACGGCTCCCTGGCCCCGACACCAGGCAAGTTGCTAAGTGCTCCCGCCGCCTGCCAGCCTTGGAGGCGTCAGCCCCGCCGCGCATTCACGCCTCTTCCAGATGCTGCGCAGAAGGCGCGGGGAGCAGGGCCACCTGATCTCTGGCACGTCCGGCACGTCCGTGGCCTGGATGCCGTTAAGGAAGCTCTGGACTGTGAAGGGGACGCAAAGGCAAGGAAGAAAGTGAATTTCATGTTTGGGGCAGTTCTCTTCTGAACTATTTCCCTCGCGGTCCTTGCAGGTGTTTGGCTGTGGCACGGCCAAGGGTTTCCTGGGCCAGGAGGGGGTGGCTGAGCTCTGTCTCAGACGCCGTGGCCACACTACGTGGGCCATAAGAACCTGGGTGCCCGTCACCTGGTGCCACAGTGCAGTGAGGACGACAGCCAGCGCCAGATCAGACTCCCAGCAAACGGAGCTTCGGAAATGCAGACGAGGCCCAGCAGATACGTTCTCTTCCTTCTTTTATTTAGTTCCCTCCTGTCTCTCCTCCCTTTCTTCCTTTTTTATTTTATTTATTTATTGTTTTGCTGTTTATTGGTTTCTATCTTTTAATGTATTCTGTTTTTTCAAAGACTTAGAAAAATGTGCTACAGGACGTTATTAATTCTGACTGGTGAGATGTGGCTGCGTGTTACATCACTCTTTGAACTTTTCTGTTCTTTTAACATATTCTCCGAATAAAGAAGAAAGTGAAACAAAGCGAAGGTGATTTGGAAACTGCAAGCAGCCTACGGGGGTAAGACCATTTGGTCCAGGAAGGGGCGGAAATGGAGGGTTTATGACAATCTGCGTCTGCTAAAAGCATCTAAATATTAATAGAAATCTCCCAAAACCACCCCTTAAAATGAAACAGATTTTTTTTTACCAGGTCTCAAATCCGAGGTTTAGGAAACCCCTAGGTTAAGAGGCTTCAAACAAGGAAAACATAGTTATACACAGATAACATATAATTAAGATTTTATATAGTTTGGACTCAGTTAAGGATCTCTAAATTGTGACATCGCACACACATTCACACACACCCACACACGTGCATGCACACACATACATGTACACAAAGGCACACACACGCATGTACACTCACAAATACTACAAATTATGGACACAAAATATCAGCTATGAGAAATATAGAGCACTGGCCAATGTTTGCAAAGGAGTTCAAGGTAGAGAAATACTAGCATTAGCTAAACATGTCCAATTCAGCTACACCCACGGCATGACTCACATTTGGACACACCTTATCGTGGAGAAATTCACAGGCCTGTTTCCCCTCCCTAGATGGGGTAATGACACGCATGTCTCGCGACAGATGAAGGTCAATGCCCGACCGGGAACGGAGGACTGGCCCTATTGCGGGGTGCCCTTCCCCTCACACAGCCCCTCTGCCCCCGTGTGCTCGGGCTGGCTCCCTGCACCCACCCACGTCGGTGGGAACTGGTTTTATTATGTCTGAGAAACTTTCCTCTATTCCAGAAATGGCCTATTTGGGAAGCGGCCTCCGTCCGCACCGTGCAGACCAGGGCCACGATTGTGGTTGCTGCAGATGGTGTTGGCTTCCATCTTCCTCTCAAAGGTATAAGCAGAACACGAGACGTGATTATATCTTTCCTTTGGTATTGCTAATCGTCCAAAATCTCAGGAAAGAAATCCCTTAACTTTTCACTGCTCTCTGCCCTCCCTTACCTGTGTGCACCTGTGGTCACCTGCAGCTCCTTGCACAACCTGCGGCGCCTTGACTTGACGGCTGGCACAGCCAAGCGGATGCCTGCGATTAGAATCATCGCTAGCAACGTCCGGGAGCAACACGCCGCACACCCCCGCCACGTCCTCGCCCCGTGTGCTGAGCACGTTGTCTGCCTTCTCTGCTCTCCGTCTTCTGAAAACAGGGTAAAACCAGAACCTGCTTTGTAGAATAATAACAGTGTTAAAAGAATGAGTCTTAATCACCAGGTGTAGTCATTCAAAGAATACTTAAGTCAGTGTAGATGTCTTCTTGTGGTAGTTGTTAGACATCTGAAACAAGCCAGCCGTGCAGTTTGAAGTAGTTTCACGAAACAACATATAAAAGATAGTCTTCACCATGGAAGAGTATTCAGCCTTTTGAAAGAAGGAAACCCTGACGTTTGTGGCAACAGGGATGAACCTGGAGGAGTCATGTTGAGTGAAATAAACCAGGCACAGAAGGACAAATACCGCATGACCCCACTGAAGTGTGGAAGCTAAAACTCCAAACCCAAAGGAGGAGAGGGTGGACGGTGGGAGTCGTTGCGGAGATGCAGGTGACAGGTACAAAGTTTGAGATCCTCCAGGGGATAGTTCCGGACATCTATGTGTGGCCCAGCAGCCCGAGTTAGCAATAATGCATGCTGGAACATGCTAGGGGAGTAGATCATAAATGTTTTCATCACAAAAACATGGGTGTATGTGATGCGAAGAATATGTTAATTACCTTGGTTTAATCATCACATAACATTTATGTGTATTAAAACATCATGTTGTACATTATGAATACATACAATTTTCTGTCAGTTAAATGTTAATAAAGCTGAAAAAATAAATATACGGCCTTGACAAGGTAAAGAAGAGGGGCAGGCTGAGTGTGGTGACCCACACCCACACCTGTAATCTCAGCACTTTGGGAGGCGAAGGTAGGAGGATCATTCGAGGCCAAGAGTTCGAGACCAGCCTGGGCAACATAGCCAGATCATGTCTCTACAAAAATAAAAAAGTAGCTGGACGTGGTAGCATGCACCTGTAGTCCCAGCTACCCAGGAGGATCCCTTGAGCCCAGGAGTTTGAGGTTGCAGTGAGCCATGACGCCGTCACTGCACTCCAGCCAGGGACGCAGCAAGACTCTGTCTCAAAAAAAAAAAGTAAGAAGAAAGACACAGAAACAGGAGGAGGAGAGGCGCGAGAGAGGCTGCACAAAACAGCCACTTTGGAGACCAATTTTCAGGACCGTCAAAACGAAGGCGAGCACACCGCAAGGTGCAGGCGTAGTGCCTCTCAGTACAGAGACCGGAAGTCTGGGCAGTGTGGCCCCGGGGCCAGGCAGGAGGAACACCAGACCCTTCCCACGGAGAGCTCGTTTTCAGGGCATGTGTTGACTCAGTGACTTCAGTAATTCATGATGTTTTATGTTAACCACGGGAGGTGACTTCTCTCTTACTAGCACTAATAAAACAGCTGAAGACATTTAAATGTCCAGAATTCGAAATATTTTCTTACCTTCCAAAAACAGCCATCGAGTATTCCAATGATAAACTTATCAGGTGCCAAGGAAAGATGTGTTTGAAACTTTCTTTGTTCATTCAAAGAGAGCTTGAGAAGGCATTCCTGTCCAATGCATTTGGGTATGAATAATTTATAAAAAGAAACCAGCGTGTGATTGTTCAGAGAAATGTTTAAATATACTGTGATTGTTAGGCATCTGTGCAATTTGGTGGAATGAGAAAATTAATGGCCAAATGATACAAATATCGTTAACTATTATTTTTAGGAATTTTGTGAAGTTAAATATAATATGCAGCTAAATAAAACATAGTCTCTGTCTTTGGGAGGCTGAGAAGCTTCTCAGGGCAGCAGACAGGAGCCCAGAATCACACCACAGAGTGTCGGGTGCTACAGTGAAGGTAGACACAAGTTGCCATGGGAGAGGAAAAGGTGAAAATGTCCTTTTGCTTGTAGTGACCAGGAAAGAATTCTCGAAGAACACTGAATATCGACTAGATAGAAAATGTTGGATATAATGAACAAATAATTCCCGTGACATTTTCTGTGTTCCTCTTTACCTTGGAAACTGGGTGGGATTGAGATACTGATTTATGATATTAAAAATATGGGTCCCTGTGTGTGGAATCTGCGCATCTCCCATAGCTCCATCCCGGGGGCAAGCGCGTCCTGGGGTGCTGAGTATTCCAGCCAAGAGAGGAGGTGGTCCGGCCAGCACAAGGGGCGCGATTATTTGGCTTACGGCGCACTGGCTTTGCTGTGGCTGTGTATGTTAATTTAGGTAAAAAAATGGACCTGGTTCTCCTACAATAATTTTGCGGACTGTGTTCTTTCAGCTTACTAAGAACTTGTGAAGCTGTGATAATAATTACCAAGTTAAACCAGGCACAGGTCTGCCTTACAAAACGTATAAACAGATGGACCAAGCAGCCTTTCACCTGTCACCGTGTCCCTGGGAGTGTCTGTGGTCCCAGGGCGCCCTGCTTGGGTGCTCTGCACAAATGCTTTGGCATAAACTACCAGGAATGTATAAAATACACTACTTCCAATTAAGTAACACCTTAAGAAGCGATCTCTAGTTTTCATTCCTTGGTTTTTTTGGTTTAATAACAGGCACAACAAAACTGCCGTTCCTGTGAAGAGGGTAGACGGTTATTGAAAGCTTGACCTCATCCCTCTGCAGAAGCGCGCTACCGTTACTGACGCTCTCCGGGGGCTCTGCGGATCTGAGGCTCCGAGTGAAACCTCCTACCTTCTCAGGCTGCTGCTGGGACTTGTTAAGCTACTGAAACCCGTGATGTTAGGAGAAGTGCACTTCTTGTACACAGACTTCTGGCATTTTTCAAAATTGGAGGCCAGGCAGGTCGTGCCTTGTAGCATTGTGTTGTGAGCTTGCTGGCATTCGGCCCCGAGCTGTGCTCAGAATCACAGCCTGGTGTGGCGGCTTCAGACGCCTTCCCCCTTCGCCGCTGCACTCCGCGATCCGGAGTCCTCATCGACCCGATGCCAGAAGCCGGCACAAACAGGTGCGTCCAGATGTACAGCATCATTTAAAGGACCACAGAGGGGCCGGCGGGCCTTGAAGTATCGCACCACAGTGATTCCCTGTCGAGAAGATTCCGTGTCCCTGTAGGGGCAAAGAGAATAACCACACAGACCAAAACTGTTTCAGGATGCCACTTCATCTCTTTTCCTTTCCGCAGGGGAAGTGTGTTATTTAATGACAAGATAACTTTTTCTTGACCATCTTAAAATCCTAAGGATTAAAAAAAAAAAAAAAAAACACTTGCTTGTAGTACAGTTTAGGATTGTTTATTTTCACACAGGCAAAAGCCAAGCAAACAAAACACAAACACAAAAGCAAACACACACCAAATTCCCTTCTCCTGGTATTGCTCTGGTGTAATGGTCCAGAATATTTTCATGAAATTGGACCAAAAGCATCAATAAGTCACAGAAAGAATTATGGTCATGATTCAGTGGGGCGAACAGGCTTGAATAAATGTTTTTAAAGGGTGAAAATTGTTTTATAATGCTTAAGTGAAACCTAAAAAGAGCAAGAATACATCCCTCCCCCTCATCGCACCGAGTGTTTCCTGGCCACTTGCATGTCATTTCACGCATCTGTTCTCCTAGTCCTGGAGCATTCTGTGTCCTCATTTTTTCTAAACTTAGTATTACAGAACTTCTGAGTGTACAGTGTTCATTATTATAATTTCCTCTTCCTCTCATGACACTCTGCACCGAGAGGGCACCAATGCCCCCTGCGAAAACCCGTGCCTGTTGGGGTCTTGTAGCGAAGCCACGCTCCAGCCGCTGCCTGAGAGTTCGGGGACGGGGGGGAGAGCGGAGCTGGGAGTGGCCGGCGAAAGGGGCCACGTCCAGGTGACGCTGCTGGGACACAGACATCGTGCAGTGACCGCGTCGACTCTGACTCTGTGATTCCTAGTTATTTGAGACGTAACGACACCCCCACATACACGTCTGGAGTATGTTATTTTAAAGCGACAAACATTTTACATCTCTTCGTCTGCACCTGCCAGCGTGGAAGTGGAGGCCACACCGTTGCCACAGACTTTCGGAAAGGGACTGGCGAGGTGAGGGAGAATCCCGTCCCTTCTCTGGCTATACTGAGAGACGAGCGCCTGCAGTTATAATCTCTCAGATGCGAATCCAATCAGATCGGAGGGAAGTAATTCCTCCAAAGGCAGTGGGTGCTGCTAACAAGGGGGAAATTCAGACTGCGTTAGCCCAGGGCTGGGACAGTGCACACCAACACCAGCAAAGTCCGTGACGTATTAACATTTTATATGCGCCAACATGTACGGTATTCCTATTTTAGTTAGTAACTCATGCCATTTAACCATTAAAAATAATTTCCCATGTTTGATGTTATTCACATTTGGTTGATTTCTTTGAATTTAGCGATGGTATCATTTTCCCTTTACCTTCCATTCTTCGCCTCGAGTGAATTATTTGCACGTTTTAATATTATGAATTTAGAAATTACCCATTTTTGAATGCCTGATGTTCCTTAGACACTATGCCATTCTCTTCTCTCAACAGGCGGGATGACATTCCCTTTACGAAGACGACTGTGGGACGTTCCATGTCCCGCCCGTGTGTCACATTAGAAATAATTGTGCAAGACAGACACTTTTGTCTCTGAGGAAGAAAAAGAATGCAGTGTAGGGGGCAGAAGAAAAGATAAATTTGAGCTATTTAGAAATGAGAAACATTAAAATTTATTAGGAAAAAGTAAGAAGGGATAATAAATATATAATTTCACACATGTATGTGTATATGTGCATATTTAACAGCTATGTTAATACTTACAAAAGAACATAATTTCTCATTAAAATTTGTTTGGGTTCTTAGCTTCTCAAAAATGTCTTGATTGGAAGCGTTCCTTTTACCAACCCAGAAGGATCGATGTGGATGTAAACAAGCTTCTGTCATTTTCGCAGTAGGCAGGATCACTCTGCTGCCGCCCTAAGGAGCTTTCCTTTGAGGACAGAGCGCAGAGTCGGAATTCCCTGCTGCACAGCCCAATTCCACGTCGAGAGTCAACGTGACCGAAAGCAGCAAACAAAAATCCAACAGGCTCTGCACTACGTTTGATAGATCTCAAACTGTTCTATACATTCACATATTTCATTTTGGTTAAGCTCAGAAGTTGACACTCTTTTAGCAAGTTATGATAATCAAAATTAGATTCCAGAAGCAAATATTCCAAATAATTATATTCACAGTAAATCCATTCAGCTATTTTTTTAAGTCAGCTTTTCCACCCTCCCTATTCCCTCTATAAATATGGGTGAAGCTTTGACTGTGCTTCTGGGACAATCCTGATGGCACTTGCTGTGGCCTCGCTCATCGTGTGTCTCCATGGGAGCCACGTGACGTCCAGTGACGCCCGGGACCCAGGGGACGGGGGCTGCACACTCGGGCAAGACGAGGCCCAGAGCCCGTCACTCAGCCTGTACTCGGGTCAGTCTAGTGCCTGCCACCTCCTGCCAGTCCTGCGCCAGAGCTCCAGGGTAAACCAGCACTGGGCCCTACCTGGAGATTGTGCCCTCCTGAGAAGGACAGACACACATCCTCTCTTAGAAACATACTCTCAAAGCCAAGTGCGCGTTTGCCCTGGGAGCAAACAGCAGGCTGCCCAGCCCGCTCTGGGGCAGGACCCTGGCCGTGGTGGATGCGTCCAGGTCTCTTGGATCCCTGTGCCTGGCAGGGAGACTCATGTCCAGGCCTCTGTGCGTTTTGCTGTCATGAACGGCACCTGCCAACCACTTCAGAGGGTCTGCCCTGGTCCCCGGAGTTGCCCCATCCTCCAATGCCAGAAGTGGCAGGAGTTTGGGAGTGTCCAGGCCCCGACGCTCCCAGGTGCCTGCGTCCACTGTCTGTGGCAGAGGACAGCTCTCTTGTCCTGAGGGCAGTTTGCTCTCCAGAGCTCCTGCAGGTCCGGCTGAGGCTGGCATGGCCCCTGAGGCCTCGCCTGGCCTGGCTTCTTCCCCCGGTGCCCTCGCTGGTCCCTCCTGGGGCACAGCCTCAGATCACGGCTTGCCCATGATTGGGGGCTTAGGCCGAGTCTGCCCAGGACGGACGGGCGGGGGAGGTGACTTAGAGCCTCGCAAGCAGGCGGACGGGAGCAGGCACCCAGGGACAGGAAGGCTGGGGAGGAGCAGGGAGAGAGAGGAGGTGAGGCTTGGAGCGCTGCCAAGACCAGACACTGCAGGCTTTAGGTTCGTTCCTTCCTTCCTGCATCCACTCCATGAGCACTTACTCGGCGTCTGCTGTGAGCCGGGCATCGCTCAGTCGTTCCCGGTTTTGGCGCCAGGCAGCTGCGTTGGTTTGCAAGGGCTGCCAGGACTGGGGACTTAGCCAACAGAGATTTGCTGTCTCACAGTTTCGGAGGCCGGAGGTCTGAGCTCAGGGTGCTGCAGCGTTGGCTCCTTCTGAGGCTTCTCAGGCGTCTCAGTGTGCAGACGACGTGCTCTCCCTGTGTCCCCGCAGGGTGGACCCTCTGTGCCTGTCTGTGTCCTCACCTCCTCTTCCTATAGAGACAGCAGTCAGACTGGATTGGGCCCACGCTCATGACCTCCCTCTACCTTCATTACCTCTGCGAACACCTGGCTCCAGATACGGTCACATCGGCAGGTCCTGGGAGTTGGGGCTTCCACACAGGAGTTGGAGGATCGGGCACCGTCATAGAGCAGCAGTGGAGGAAACGGATGGAAATGCCGCCTGGGGCACCGGGGTGAGTGACACAGAGGAGTGACAGAGCCAGTGACATCCCTGAGTCCCAGACCCTGAGGGGCACGGGAAGGAAACGGAGCAGGAACTGGGGTGGGAGAGGGGCTCAGAAGTCCCCCCAGGGGACCACATTTGAGGGGACGCCTGCCATCCCAGGGAGTGCTGACCCTGTTCCCTAGGCAGCAGGCAACAGTGAAGACGTTAGGCAGGAGAGTGACATGGTGGCAGGGAAGGTATCACATGTCACATCTGGACATTTCCCATGCAGTCCCCTCCCCAGGCCAACTGCTGCTGGTGTACTGCAGACCTTCCTGACGTTGCCGCACGGGACGTCCAGGTGACCGCCCACCCGAAGCCCCCGTCATCGAATACGTCCATGCGGCAGCCAGGGTGACCATCTGAGTACAGACTCTGCCGTTTCACGGCCGCATCTCAAGTCCTGTCTCACTTCTGTGTCTGTAAAGCAAAGCTTCTTGGGGGACTTCGTGCTATTTCAAGAGACAGGCAGGGCCCCGTGCACCCGCACTGTTAAATAAACAGGAGGTGCATAATATGTGCACGAGAACTACTGGTTTATTTCAAAGCCTTATGGGATGTGTGGTGGTCCTTAACTACTACCGTTTACTCTCAGGCAACAGGCTAGAAAAGCAAAACTCTCACCTTAACCCCATGAAATTATTGACGGCACAAAGGTGGTCTTGTCTGTCTGGGCATTAGGACGCACCAGCTGTGGTGAGCAGGTGTGGACTCGGGTGGGGGTGTCTGCAGGGCCCCCGCCTGCCCCTCGCCTCGCCCTCCGCGTCCACCCTCGCGCCCAGCAGTGGCGGAGCTCCGCGCGTCCTCTATACCCAGCCTGCCTGCGTCACCCCTGCCGCTCTCAGGACCCAGCGCAAGCCTCGAGCTTTTCAGGAGCTGCCCCTCCCTCCCACCTCCTCCTCCTTCCACACGAGGACGGTGACAAATGCCTGCGGTGCTCCCGAGCGTTGCTGGGAAGCCCCACGTGCGTCCTCCCATTGGAGCCCCCAAACGCTCTCCTGCTACCGCAGGCCGTAGGTGCGCATACTGAGGAGGAAAGACGTTAGGTTACTCGGCCAGCGCCACATGGCTGGCAGGTGGCAAAGCCTGGGTGCCAGGCGATGTCATCTGTCTCGAGGGCACAGACTCCCAAAGTGCCCCTGCTCGTTTCTCCACGGGCCCG
>CAUYSK010025489.1:0-58470 GCA_963575035.1 Avahi laniger | reverse complement strand
AGTCCCAGCTACTCGGGAGGCTGAGACAGTAGGATTGCTGGAGCCCAGGAGTTCGAGGTTGCTGTGAGCTAGGCTGACGCCACGGCACTCGCTCCAGGCAAGAGAGTGAGACTCTGTCTCAAAAAAAAAAAAAAAAAAAATGGGTCATAAAGCAGCAGGGACAACTCACAACATCAACAACCCATTTGGCCCAGGAACTGCTAACGAACATACAGTGCAGTGGTGTTTGAAGAAGTTTTGAAAAAGAGACAAGAGCCTTGAAGATGAGGAGCTCAGTGGCAGTGGAAGTTGACAACGACCAGTTGAGAGCAATCACAGAAGCTGATCCTCTCACAACTACACGGGACGTTGCCGAAGAACTCAATGTCGACCACTCTACCTTCATTCGGCATTTGAAGCAAATTGGAAAGGTGAAAAAGCTCAATAAGTGGGTGCCTCATGAGCTGACTGAAAATCAAAAAAATCATCATTTTGAAGTGTCATCTTTTCTTATTGTATGCAACAACAAACAATTTCTCAAACAGATTGTGACCTGCAATGGAAAGTGGATTTTATATGACTATAGGCAATGACCAGCTCAGTGGGTGGACAGAGAAGAAGCTCCAAAGCACTTCCCAAAGCCAAACCTGTACCAAAAAGGTCATGATCACCGTTCGATGGTCTGATCCACTATAGCTTTCTGAATCCCGGCAAAACCATTGCTTCTGAGAAGTACGCTCCGCAAATTGATGAGATGCACTGAGAACTGCAACTCCTGCAGCCCGCGCTGGTCAACAGAAAGGGCCCCATTCTTCTCCACAACAAGGCCCGATTGTATGTCCCACCACCAATGCTTCAAAAGTTGAATGAATTCGGCTACAAAGTTTTGCCTCATTTGCCATACTCACCTGACCTCTTGCCAACCAACTCCCACTTCTTCAAGCATCTCAACAACATTTTGCAAGGAAAATGTTTCCACAACCAGCAGGATGAAAAAAATGCTTTCCAAGAGTCCGTCGAATCCCAAAGCACGAATTTTATGCTACGGAAATAAACAAGCTTATGTCTCGTTGGCAAAAGTGTGTTGATTGTAATGGTTTCTATTTTGATTAATAAAGATGTGTTTGAGCCTAGCTATAATGATTTACAATTCATGATCTGAAACTATACTTTCACACCAACCTAAATACATATGCAAATATACCATCAGCAGATAAGGAATGTTTTAATACTTATTTGCCAATTTATATATCTTTTTTCTTTTGTTCAATTGCGCTGGATAGAATAGAACAGGGGTTCCCAACCAGGGGTGATTACCCTCTACTCCCAGACGATATTACCAAGGTCTAGGAACATTCTTGATTGTCATAACTGAGCGAGGGCAAACTAATATTGGCATCCAAAAGCAAAGGCCAGACATGCTGCTAAACATCCTACAATGCACAAGACAGCCCCTCAGCAAAAAATTATCTTCCCCAAAATAATGATGAGGTTGAGAAATTCTGGATATGAAATTTTGTGAAATGCTGAAAGTTGGAAAGACAGAAGTCCTGTTTTTTTTCCAACCTCAGAAGAAAAGATGTAAATTTTTCAGCATTAAACAGGACATTTACGTTAAGTTCATGTAGATGCCATTTATGAGATTGAAAAAAATCCTTTCTCTTTCTAGTTTGCAAAGTTTTTGTTTTTAATAGTTATTAAGAGTTATCAAAGCCAGGTGTGGTGGCTCACACCTGTAATCCTAGCACTATGGGAGGCCGAGGCGGACGGATCATTCAAGCTCAGGAGTTTGAGACTAGCCTGCGCAAGAACGAGATCCCGTCTCTACTAAAAAAATAGAAAGAAATTAGCTGGACAACTGAAATATATATATAGAAAAAATTAGCCGGGCATGGTGGTGCATGCCTGTAGTCCCGGCTACTTGGGAGGCTGAGGCAGAAGGATCGTGTGAGCCCAGGAGTTTGAGGTTGCAGTGAGCTATGATGACAACACTGCATTCTAGCCCAGGCAACAGAGCAAGAGCCTATCTCAAAAACAAAAACAAAAAAGTAAGAAAACAAAATCCTAGTAGTCAAGGGTTATTGGAGGGCAGCAGGCCTTTGTAAGAGTTGTGTGGCTGATGAGACAAAGGAAAATAAAATCCTGGGAAACTTTCCTTCTCCTGTCACTCCTCACCTTGTCCTACAACACTACAGAAAGTGGATTTAAAGCAATACCTATATCCCAACAAGCACACAAATACTTTGTTATTGTCATTGTCCCTAGGACTTAAACAAGTAGTGATGGATGTCAAAGAACATTCGCACATATTGTTATGGAAAATTAAGTAATTGACATATCTGCCTATTAAGCAAGAAATAAATTGAAAAAACTAGATATCGCCATTATGTAAACGTATTACAGGGTATATAGTAAAGTATCTTACAAAGGATAATAAAGATAACATAAAATAAGCCTATATAACCTTCATGTTAAGAAGAGTCCAATAAAAATACGAATTAAATAAAATAAGGAGATTATGAAGCAACTAATTTAGTTGAAAAATTAAAATAAAACAATGTAATTATAAAATTAATTAATAATTGGATACAACAAAGCCTAGAATAGAAACAGTTAAAAATCAAATTATAGGCATAGGCAAAAGGCTTGAGGTAATCACAATGAACATTAGAGAAAAATAAAAATATTAAAGTATTAACATATGGTTAACACACATATTTTCATATGTATGTAATTAATGTACATATATATGAACATTTGCACATATATAAACATGTGTATGTGAGTGTGAAGAGAGACAGAGATGCCATGATAAAACATAGAAAACTCAGCATTTTGAATAGAACATATATTTAGGGATATGATACAGTGACATTTCCTATAAATAAAGAAGTAATGAAATATGTCAAATTTGAATATTTACAGAATAACTTGTATTCAAACATAAAAGAAAAAAATTATCAATTTTTTTAAAAAAAAGAATTGTTTAAAAAACCAATTAATACAGAGATATATTCTGATTTTTATTCAATGAAGAAGAAAATTGCTTAGACAGACAGAAAATATATCTACAGGAAGGGAAAAATAGGGTTGTCTTCATATTATACTTTGGCATAGCAACTCTCAACACAAAAGAAAATTGAACAAACAATACCTCTAGGTCTTGAGGAAAAGTCAATTTGATCCATAGGAATTACACTTAGTTAAATTGTCATTCAAGGTATAAATCAATAGACAAACATTCTAAATATGAAATAAGGAAATACCACCCATAGCTCCCTATTGAAAAACCACTTGGCAACGAAGTCAGCAAAATAAATAAATCAAATTTCATGTATAACTCAGAAAAGAAAACCAAGATCCCTTTAAATAAAGAACTTAAATAAAACAACAGACATTGTGTTTGCAGAACAAAATCTAGATGTGGTACATTTTGACAAATTCTATATCTGGAGTAGGAAAGCAGCGATGGAAGAAAGTATTGAAGAACTAGAGATCAATCTAGTGAGCAAGAGGTCACTTGACACTGACTAAAAAGGATACATACAATGAATAGAGAAACAGAATGCTCTCCAACTCTTTCATGTTCTTAATATTTGAGACAGTAATATATTTTCTTGTTTAAACATTTTTTAGATCCTTTCAGTTTCACAACTGTCTTTTTTTTCCATTAATGCAAATGAAACTCATGTAATATTTTCATTAAAATCCATATAAGCATGTACCTACTTTTATATTATTAATTTGACCTTCATGTCTGTCTGTCTGTACTTCAATGTGTAAGTTTGTGAAGATACGCATCTGAAACGTTGCTTACCCGATGTTAAGAGTGGTGAGTATTTGTGGTAAGATAATAATGTCTGTTTATTTTTTAATACTTTTCTGTATTGTTTAATTTTTAATAATAAGAATTTGTCACTTTGTAAAAACAATGTCCTTAGGAGAATATAATCAAAAATATTTGGTCACAAAGAAAGAATAATACAAAATTCCTTGCAATATGAAAGGATATTAAACACACACACACACGCGCGCGCGCACACACACACACACACCCCAGCACTTTTCCATAGGACAAAACAAAAAAAAAAGCATACCATTTCATCAGATGAGAAGATTTAATGGCATCAAAAGTTAATTTTTTTATAATTTATAATTTAAATGTGATCTCAATCTAATCTGTTTGACAATTTGGAAGTTATTCGTCCTCTTTCCTGGAACAGAAAGATAAGAGAAGCCAATACATATTTGAAAAAGCAGATTAGAGTGGCAGAAAATACTTGGAACCATTTTTACCAACAGCACACACATATAAACAAAAATTACTATAAAGAAACAATATTTAGAGGACTATGATATTGCTATAGTTAGACACATCAGTGGATAGTACTTATAACTAGAATTTTTTTTTAATTGCAATTTTTCTCTTTGTAGAAAACATTTACTTAGTTCTCATATATGATATGTGAGACTTTAGGAAAAATATAACCAAGTCATTTCTCAGCATACAGATAATATGTAATCAAAATAAATTAAACAATTAAAAACATTTAAATGAAATCATTGAAGAACTATAAGAAATCTGCCTGATTTGTGTATGATTTCATTGTGGGAAAAACCATTCCCAAACAACAGTAGCAATCATAAAGAAAAATGCAATTTTTCTTTTTTCTAAGAAATAACAAAGGACTTTGTGCCTTTGGATGGCTTTGAATTCTTCCCTCAGCTTTAAACATAGCAATAATAGATAACACTGTTAGAATTAGAACATTAAAAAATAAATATCCTTATTCAAAGAGTGAGGTTGATATTTCTAGAATAAAATAGAAACACATAGTGTTATATGAAAGCCCAAGCCAAGAGCATCTAGCACTTCAGGATCATTAACAGAAGCATCTGGAAGTTTGGTCCTCTGTGTATAGGAAAAGCAGAGGCAGGTTTACTGTTTGATACCTAGGCCTGAAATGGGGCTAATGGACCCCTGAAAGAAGCCCCAAATCATCATGAATGTTGCTATGGAGGAAAAACCAAAGAAATCATCTCAGACAGTACCTGATACAAGCCATCCTCTGATTCTGTTCTCAGGATTCCTAGGTCCAGGTGGAGATAAGCAAAACTACTATCAGAGAAGAAGTTAATCGAAAGAAAAAGAGAATTAGTCACCCACGTAAGCTCAAATATGTCAAAGCACTAGAGGAAAAATTTCACTAGAAAGGATTTCCATCAAATTATTTGACCAGAAGAGAGTAAGATGATTTATCATTGACAGACATTGTGCTTTCCCCTACCTTTCAACTATAATAATTGAAACTAAAGATCACTATTTTCTGAGAAGAAAAGTATTTATTGAAACACCAACAAATAATTAAATACTAAATTTTGTGGAACATCTGTAGTTAAGAAAGGACAGAGGCTAGAAAGAGACAAATAGGATATAAACAGTAATATGGAAGGAAAGGAATGGAAATATAATGCTTAGAGTTTCTAGAAAGATGTGATCAATATTATCGTGTTCTCAGGTTACAGTGAGGATGAGCATTGAGGAAATGTTGAATGTGATAACTAGGGAAGGTCTTTGGCAATTTCGAAGGACAGTTTCACCAGTTTGTTTGCAGAAGTCAGATTCAAGAAGCCTGAGAATTAATTAATGAAGAAGTAGTAAAGGTCACTCATTTCAGTCATTTGACCAGATTGTGAGTTAATTAGGGAGAGAGATTATGCTTTATTCATCTATAAATTCTCAATTTTTAGCCATTTCTTGACATATTGTAAATGCTCAATAATAGTTTATGAATTAATCAGTTAGAGAACTAAAACATGGGATTGTCTATAATCATTCTACTTTTCGCAACCACTCATTCCTCAGCCTCCTCCAACAGAGCTTCCTGCCCAACTGCCTCTCTATAAAGAGCTATTGTCTAATCACTTTCAGGTCACTAAATACAACGTATTTTTTGATCATTATCGTGACTTTTCAGCAGCTTGCAATCTTTTGAACATTCACTCCTTGATAGAACCTCTTCTGTTGGTTTTCAAAGTAAAACAATCCCCCTGTTTTCTTCTTCTGATCATTCTTCTCATTCCTTCATAAGCTCAACCTCCACTTCTACGCTGTTAAATTTCAGATTCTTCAAGAACCTAGATTATAATTAAACACGACTGAGTCCAAAATTTATGACTCCAGTGCAAACCTTTACTCTGAGCTCCCAATCCATATTTCAGTGCTTTGATATCTCTTTTTGGATTTTTTAAAGAAACTTCAAACACATTATACTTAAACTTTGAATTTTAGCTCAACACCAAGTGTTTCTCTTTCAGTAGTCCTGATTCCGATAAAGGGCATAGTCATATCCATGCAGTTCTGTAAGACAGAATCCTGGGTATATCTATGATGTCCCTCCCTGTTACCACCAATATCAAATCCATCCTCAAGTCCTTTTGATATTACCTCTAAATATAGCTCTATTTCTTCTGTTTCACTCCAACTTTACCACCCCTATCTAGGGCCAAGCTAATATCATCTCTAAACCCAGAGAGCTGCATAGACCCTCCTAATTGTTCTGTTTTTGTCTCATCTGCCCACCTTCAATCCATTTCTCATGTTGTAATCATAGTTTTTTCTCAAAATATAAATCTAATCATCTCATCTACATAAAATGTTCCAGTGACTTTCCATTCATTTAAAGGTAAATTTTCTTTAAAAAATTGAGTGCTCAGGGGACTTAAATGAACTGATTTATGCTTACCTTTGTGACTGCTCTCAGTCCCAGTCTTCCCTATTTTCTGTCTGCTTTTTACATTCTCCACATTTTCTCACATATGTCCACGTGTGCAAGAGTTCTTCCTGAGAGAGCTCTCTTATCCTTTCTTCAATGATTAAAGTCATCTCTTCTTTCACCTCTCACCTTTACTTTCATTTCCTCAGGAAAGGTTTTCCTTGGTCACCTGATCATGTCAAATTTTATTTGATAGGTGCTTATAGCTCCAAACTCCTGATCAAGGTGAGCACTATTGTAGCATTGCATTAGTTCATGTAATTATTTAGTTAATTTCTGTTTCATCAGTTAGTCTATAAACTCTGTGAGGACAAACAGCATCTGTCTGCTCACCATTGGATCTCTAGTACCCAGCATATAGTATATGCTCAGCAAATATACATTAAATGAGCATGAAATGAAATTTGCTAAATAAAATAAACATTGCTAAAATATCAGCAGAACACATGATGGATCAACCAATATGTGAAAAACGTTCACAAGTTGGAGAAAAAGACAAAGAGATTGCAAGAAAAGGAGATGCGAAAGATGGCAGAGAGAGGGAATACGGGAGGAAGGAATGGATAAAGATAAACCACAGAAGGGAAGCCCATCACATTAGCTTAATGCCTATTTGATGATTGAATGAATGGTAGCATTGGAGACTAGAAATGATTGATTTTTATTTGGAGATAAAGATGGAAGAATAATTATAAAGACAAATTCTACTTGAAGTTCAACAAATTTTCTTAGCATAACTTTTGTCCTTAGAAGTAAAAAGTTCTTTGCTGTCTGGATTCCCGAGACATCTATCCACTTCTAGTCAAAAACCTTCTGTCTTTGCAGCTACTCGTGTTGTATTTGGTAACAACTAATCAAAGGTTCCAAAAAGAACACTATAAATTAACTTTCTTGTTCTGGGCTCTCAGCAACATGCTCCATGCTCCTGAACGAAGTATTTCATTGTATTTACCATATTCTAGCTTTTCTCTATTCTAATTCCTTTAACTTCTATTGCAGCAAACCAACGGGCAGTTCTGATTCCCCAACTTGACTATCAGAGACTCCTATTCTCCATTTGTGATCGCCACCCACCCCCATCCATCCATCATATTTCTATGTTCTTTCTCTCAAGCATCGGTAAACCCAGCAGCTGTTCTGTATCTTAATTATAGTACTATTTCTTTAGTCTCATCCAGACTGGATACCTCCCTTAATCTAAAATGACTTTAAGAAAGAAAATTCTTATCTCCTTCAAGTGCATACTCTCTTGGTTGTCCTCAAGGCAAACTAATAGAGCTAGGTCAGGATACGCATGCTGCCCTTCTTGATACCAAATGACTTGTATAAACGGCACACATCCTCTGGTTAGTTCCTAGCAGCATTCCTTAGGGTTAAGTCACATTAAAAATTAAAATACTTGCATGTTCACTTAAATTAACAAAAAAACATATGATGAGAGAAGTAACTGGAAAGCATCTTTTCCTTCATGTCAATACTATTTCCTGTACTCTTTTTTTTCTTGGAATAGTCTGGAATATAGGTCTCTGGAAATAAAATGCTTCGAAACAGAAAAAAATCCACAAATTTTCATAGCCAGCTGTCAAGGACATTGAGAAGAGTGGAAAGGTTTCACCCCATCAATAATAATCCTAAACATATAGACACCAGCCTGAAATACCAGTGAAATTCTTTGAGTGCACAGAGGGAGATATTCATATGATAAGGCTCCCTTTCCTAATAAGATCTCCATAAATGTGGAATTGAGATTTTACTTCTGTTCAGCAAATCACAGTGCCTTTCTAGCTTTCTGATAACATATGACTTTCATTTCCTCCCAAAATAATCCATTTACAATGTTAACAATTTTTCAAGTTTATTATGTGTAGAGTGATTCTACATCTTTGTTTGCTCAGGACAGTACTAGTTTAAGATCATTGTTTCTATGTATTTATTAATGGTACCTCCTTCTACCCTCATGAGGTTGCATTATAAATTATATGGTCACCTAATTATAAGACTTAATTAGGCTTTGATGACTAGCACCAAGTATTCCAAAGTAACTTACATGAATAATGCTCCATGAAATATATATTTAACAGTGTAATATTTACCTATCTAACATCATACAAGGTGTTTGTCTATTCAAAGAGCACTTTTTTGAAGAGAGAGAAAAAATCTCTCAGTAAAGCCCTGGGTGTGACTATTTAGAATCCATGATTAGATTTCTTTGAAAATGTCACATTAGTTATTACCATTGCACTGTGCAAATTGCATTCATCTCCCTGGTGGTCATGAGACAAGAGGAACAATAGTTTATCATCCACTTCACAAATAGATGTGATGTACAGATAACAATTTCCTAGGGAATCGTCTCACATACTTGGTACAGAAAGGACTGACCCATGTCAAACCTTGTAACCTTTCTGTGTTTGAGTACAAAATGTGGCAAACTAAATCTTTGTTTTTTCTGGGGATAAATAAATATTAAATTGGTGAATTAATGGAAAGACATTTAACTTTCAGTTTTCAAGACAAAAATATATCTATAACAAATTTTACTGCAAAGGTATTCAAACCATATGTTAATGACTCCAAACATCTGCAATACTGTAACGTACTCTAAAAACCCTGCTGGTTTTAAGCAGTGATGGGAAACAGCATGTAAGCTCAAGGGAAAACTGCTCTTTGACAAATATCACCTTCCCCTAGAAGTAGTTCACCCTCTCCTCACTTCAGTATACCCATATTGTCCACAAAATGTTGTTAGATAGGAAATTCTAACTCCTCTGAGTTTGCCAATCTGTGAAGAAGCTAATTTGTACAGGCCACTCTCTAAAGCTAAGAAAAAAACTCTTAACACAAGAAATAGAAGTCAAGTCTGAAATAATCTCAAGAGTTGAAACACCTGATAGTCTTTGCTTACATAAGGTTGTGATTTAATCATCACTTCATAATAAGTTATGATTTCAAAGTAAGGTCTTCTGTAATAGGAAATGAGTTATACATAAATAAGTTGGTTTAGGCAGAAAAGTCACACTTAAATATTGAGAATTTAGAAACTTAGAGCATAGAGAATTGTGAAAGTATGACTAGAATATACTATATTTATTTTATGTAAAAGAAAAAAGATGATTTATTGAGGAAACCGAGCATGGATTCTTAACCAAATTTTCTATGTATGAACTAGAAGGAAACGTCAGGTTTATACATGTATAATCTAGATATTAGCAACCTAAAAAAAAAAGAAAGCAAAAACAAGGTAGGCAATAAAGTCATAAAAGAGTTGTTTGGATACTTTAAATAATTTTGTGGTGTCAGGCCCACCCACATTTTTTTCCAGGGACTTTAAAGAATCTCTCACTAAACGGCTACAGAAGGGAGACGTGCCGGAGACCTAGAAGCATTCGTGTGTGCCCTGGTCTTTCAATGATAGCAAAGGATCGGTTCTAGAAATTGCCAAAAAGGGCTTGATTAAAGCTCCTGCCAAAAGTCTTCAATGAATTATTTCACATGTACAAAATTAGAAAACCAAAAGTGTAAATGTTAAGAATGTGCTGAAGTCCTGGCCTTTATGAGTTCAAAACGATCTTGAAGCCCCATGAAGTAAAGTTAGGCTGCTGAATGACTTTATGCTTATATTTATGAGGTATCTCTTAATTCCACGCAGGTTGAAATTTCACTTTCCTTACTTTCTTGTCATAGAGAGTTGCTTCTGGAGGAAATGATGCAGAAGGGAAGAAGAGATTCTGTAATATGCCAAGCCCAGAAGCTTTTCATCTTGTATACATGGTTTCCAACATGTCTCTCCCCTGAGTGCATCCCCCACAAAGTAGGAGAAGGCATTGTTCCTAATGCTGCAAGAAAAGGCTCAGAGCCCTCCTCCCTGAGTGTTTGTTTTTGGACAGATCAATCACAGCCTGGCTGTCAGCCAAGTGATAAACCCCTGATATGCTTTCTCCTTGTTACCCAAGATCAGGTGTACGCTTATCAGCAATTTCAACTTAATTTTTCAGGTCAAAAAATTTTCCATTCTCTTTTTAGTTCCACAGGTTATGAAGCATACGATAGTGGATTTTTTGTAGGCCTCAGCCCCAATTCCCAGCTTCTTCATTGGGTAATATGCAGCAGTCACCAACCCTTTTGGCACCAGAGACTGATTTCACGGAAGACAATTTTTCCATGCAGCAGGGGTCTGCGGAGCTCAGGTAATGATATGAGCAAGCGGGGTGGGGGGGCGAGGGATGGCTGCAAATACAGATGGAGCTTTGCTCCCCCTTTGGGGCTGCTCACCGCCTGCTCTGTGCCTCCGCCTTTCCTAAGTTTCATGGAAAACAATTTTTCCATGGGGTGGCGGGGGACAGCGGAGCTCTGAGGCCCACAAACTGCTACCGGTCTGCTGTCTGAGGTTTGGGGACCACAGCTCTAGAGGCCTTGAAACCTCCATTTCCTGTGTGTGTCCAGTGCTAGAATTTCCACAGAAGTCTTCTATGTTGCCCAGTTACGCTGGTCCTTCTGTATTTCAAGTGAGTAAAATCCAGATAGACATTCTTACTTTTTTAATCTTTCTCTGTCTCTCTCTCTCTTTTTCTTTCTTCTCTCATTTGGGAAGGAAGAGAATTTCCTGCCAAAGTATCTTTTACTCAATAAACAGATACTGACCACTTACCACGTTCTGGATACTGTATTTTTGGTCTTCTAGCTACAATACACATGTCCGAAGTATGAGATGGCCATCACTAGTGTGGAGGCATAAAGAAGTCTGAGGTAAAGATACCACCTGGGAAGTCAATGGAGAATTTTCCAGTAATTATTTCTTAAAGTTCAAGCCGTGGTAGAAAATCTGTGAGCTAAATGATCGTGTAAAAACTATGCCATGACCATATGGAATCTTTGATAATGGAGTAATGAGGAATTAGGGATTACAAGTAAGATGAAGAAATAGGAGTTCTGAATAAGAAGTAGAGACAAGCTGCACAGACTTAAGAGAGAGAGCAAAGTATCCAGTAGTGATAGGAGAGTAGACAACAAAGAAACTTCATGACAGGTCTGTGAGTACTAAGGATGGCAGTGTTTGGAGCTTTCATGGGTTCTACTCCTCCTGAGGTCTGTTATAGTCTAAACTTTTTTAAATATTATTTTTTTATTTTCATGCATATGTAGCCTCAAAATTAAAACTTTACTGAAACAAAACCTTCCAATATTTATTGAGCAATCAAAATGAATCAGGTGGGAGCTTTGTGCATTATATATATTATTTATTTTACATTTACAATATAAAATAAATATTGTCACTGTCATTTTTATAGTGGGAAACTGAGGGTCAGATTGACTAAAATCAGTATAGTGTTCAAATGGAAGAATATTTTACTTTTAATTTAAAGAATTAAATTTAAAGAATATTTTAATTTTATTCTTTAGTGAGAAAATTGCCAGTTCATTTCAATTTTGGTTAAGACACAAAATCAAATTTAAACCTCTGAGGATAGTCTTCAGAAAAGAGAGAGTAACACACCTTTTATTTTTATTTTTTATTTTATAAAAAAGAAATTTTCTTCTCTCTAAAGTGGATTGATTTCCAGAAAGCAAAGGGACTCACTTTTGTGTCTTTAGGGTGGAGGATGTTGGAACTTGTTCAAAACTTGCACTCCTATGGCTGGTGAACTTTCTGACAGGTGAAATGCATTAATATGTGAACTGAGGGATTTATAAGCTTATCCTCCAAGTGTTGTCCCTTGTGATCAAACTTACTCCCGAGAGTATGGTAACAGCATCCCGCGATAAACCAGTGAGCTCTGAAAGGTCTCTCAATTAGCAGTCATGCCTTCAAAATCATGGGAATGCATCACCTATCGGATATTTAAAAAATAAACTTCAAGGGCGATAGTAATGTTCAGAAGCTTAGTAGATTCTAGTTTCCTGTAAGACTAGTATGGAAAAGTCTTTAGACTGAGTAAACTCCTGAGAAAAGTGGGAAAGCATGACTCAAAGGTAGTGTCCTGATAAGAATGTCAGGAGATCTAAACGATTAATTAGAAAAATAAAATAGATTTAATGAGATTCTTCTTATCCTTTCCTACAACTTCAGTTTGTATACTTGTTCATAGCGGTTTCACAAATAATTTGTCAAAATTTGTCCAAAGTGCAAAGCTAGTAAAAACAGAAGCTAGAATTTATTTCTACGTCCCTATGATTACATATCCAAACATTTGAATTATTTGCATCATTCTGCATCATCTCTCATTAATTTAAAAGTGATATAAATAGTTTTCATACAAACATTTATAAAATTATAAATGTACATTTTGGATTTGGTTGTAGAAATGGGAAAATAGGATATTAACAGCATAAATTGATTGCACTTGAAAGGGTACTACAAAATGAAATGAGCTCAGAAAAGACTCAGACAGACTAGAAACCTATTTGCAGGACAATTAAGAAAGTTCTGGAGTTTTAGGGTATACAGAGTTAGAAGATGCAAGCGGTTGTTATTTCCAACATGTAAAGGATGTAACTAAGAACCTTTGATAAACAATCGCTGATCACAACTCAGTCTCCCTACAGATAGGGAACAAATCAAGACAGACTTATAACTTTATTTAAAAAAAGACAAAAGAAAAATATTTTAAAACCCCTCTAAATCTAGGAGTGAATCTTTTGAATTGGTTAAAATGACTGAAGAAAGAAATTAAAAGTATAGTTATCCTAAGAAGACTGATAGACTCAAATCACCAGCAAATACATTGAGGGAGAGAGAGAGAATGGCGGAGAGAGAGAGAAAAATTTGTTTTATTAAAAAGGTAGATTTTGGCGATTCATATAAAGAGTTGATTGTAACTAGAGAATTACATGGTCAAAAGGACCATCATCCAGGACTGAAAGACATAGCAACTGATTAACTCACAGAACAACTTCTGCATTCCCAACCTCCTACTTGCAGAAAGCCCTTTGAGAAATCTGCTCAGGCTCCAAGAAAGTCATATTCTTTAATTTCCCTTCAGACATGACCAACAAGGAAGATGGAAAGGGAAAGGACTTCCAGACAGCAGAGCCAACAGTCACGGGAAGAATCAATTAATAGAGATACTCCCAATGAGCAGAACTCCAGCTTAGTCAAGAGGGTCTCTGCTCTTCCCCCTGTCTAAAACTCTTACGCTCTCAACACATACCTCCAATTCAAGAGACTTTTCTATACTACCAAATTTGGTCTGGACACCCCTCACTGTTCTCACAAGATTATGCACTACTCTCCATCTTTTATTTAATTTGCTAATAAGACATTTATTTTTGAGATTGTTTCATTAATTCATGTCTTATTTATTAAATTATAATTTTTATGAAGTCAGGGACCTTGTGTCTCACTATTATCTTTCCAGAACCTAGTCCCATGCCTAGCACATAGTAACTGATTGACAAATAGTAATTAAATGAATGTGTTTTTCCAACTTTGTTCCCATAAGCTCAGAGTCTTTTTAAGATGGAGTTCTCAGTGTAGCCCAGGCATGTAGAATCAAGTTTATGAATAGGCTGGGTGGCTGATTTGTGAAACTCCCTTTCTTTTCTTCATGCCCAGTTTAATCCAGTTTGGAATTGTGCACTACGATCCTCTCCCTAGATGTTCGTAAGAGTGATTTTAAATGCTGGTTTACCTTGTATAAGCCTGGCTTTCATGTGATGACCAAGCATAGTTATTAACAGTGCCCCCTTTCACTCTTAAAAGTGCCCAGATTTAGCTGGTTGGTAAATTATTTAGTACCCCTGCTCTAAGTTAGGGTTAGGCTGCTTGAACCTTTGTGCACCCAGTCTAAAATATCAGCTTTCCTCAAATTCAAGATAAGGAAATGAAATTTACCTTTATTAAGATCTAGATAGCCAAAGGGAGGCATAAGTCCAATTACAGACTTTGTCCCATGAATTATTGTGGTTATTTAACCTAGTCTATTAGAAAATAAAACCAGTTGGATACAACTTCCTAGACCGAAGGAAAAAAGCAAAGGAGGTCAATATCAATAATAAATTGCAATGAAAGCCAAATTGCTCTCCATTTTTAGGACCTGAAGACTCTCAGAAGGTTCCACAAGACAAAAAGATATATGGGAATTCTCTGCCTTGGAGAGCCTCCCACACAGAGTTCAATTGTGATGTCTCTGTATTATAGGTCTTTACAGCTAGAGCAAATAAAAATGCAATCTGATGGGAGTGAAAAACTTGGAAAATTCCACAGTTAGTAAATTAGGTCTTTTAAAAAAGGAACATCCTGGCAAGCTCAAATAAATCAATGTGACTAAGAAACAACACTAAAAGGTAAGTGCACTTTCAGGGTTACATCTTTGTTCTCTTCTTTCTTAGCTATTTGACTCATGTGATAAAGTAAATTTCTCTTGATTTTTTTTCTTTCATGATCTACAAGTTACTGAGCCTGTCAGACTTAACTCACCAGAGTTTTAATTACAAAGCAATGCAGTTTCCACAGAGAATGGCAACATCGTGTTATTGAACCAACTGGGCCCAAGATGTGTGGCTGGAATCTTATATTCCCTTTGCTTTATAAAGATGAGAGACTGCCCATATGCCCTAACAGCAGGGCTTCTTTTTGATAAAAGGTAATTAAACCTTATAGACAAATGCAATGATTTGAGTTCTTAAAGAACCAAACCAGTTAACATAGTCAAAAAAAAAAAAAAAACAGCATAACGATAGACAAAAAACTGAGTGAGTCACTCTTATGGGATTTTCAAATATTTCTCTTCCTTCTCATTATCTCAACAAAATAATTAGTTGCCCTACTCTTTTCTTTTTGTCCAAATGAAAGAATAGATCAAAATTTTTAAAAAATGATGTACCTGCTAAATCATGTGAGGACAACAGGTCTCAGAAATTAAAAATATTCATACCTATTTAGGACGATGAACCTTCCTAGTTTGCCTCAAACTGTTCTCATTTTCACAGTAAAAGTCTTGTGTCCTGATAAACCCTCCTCAGACTCAATCAAGATGAAGAGCTGGTCACTCTACGACTTGTTTTCAAGCAGATAAATTCAATATTATTAAATCTCTCTACAATTTTAATTTGTATAAATTTATGGCGTACAAGAGCAATTTTGTTACATGCACAGATTTTGTTGCAAAGCCAGGGCTTTTAGGGCATCTGCCACCCAAATAAAGTACATTGTACCCATTAAGTCACTTCTCATCATCCACCCCCTCATTCCCACACCTTCTAAGTCTCCATGGTTTACCATTCCACTCTCCACCCTCTGTACATTTTTAATGTATACTATGATGTATATAGTATATAGATCTATTTAATAAGCATAGGCCTTCATACACTTAATATATCTAAATGCTATCAACTTTCTATACATTTTGGATTTCTTTCCTATTTTTAGTCTATTTTTGTCCTTCTAATTAGAAAGACATTTTTTGAGGATTATGAGGTATATTCATCAATACAGAAGTAGCAGATTATTATTGCACACTGATATGTTGTATAGCTCTTTTTTTTTTTTTGAGACAGAGTCTCACTCCGTTGCCCTGGTTAGAGTGAGTGCCGTGGCGTCAGCCTAGCTCACAGCAACCTCAGACTTCTGGGCTCAAGCGATCCTCCTGCCTCAGCCTCCCAGTTGTATAGTTCTTCATATAAGGTTTCCACCTTCAGGAATAATGACCTCAAATAGGCAATGGATAGGAAAGGCATGCAGTGAAAGCGGCAGCTCCTTTTCCTCAGTGACACAAGATTATATGAAGACAGAAGGACAAGGTTGAAATGCATTTTCTACAAAGTTTGGGTAAGGCTGGGCTTTATTAATCTATGAAAATTTCTTGGAGGAATCACACTTTTTAGTACCTGTGCTACTATCAACTTTAAAATGTCTAGTGGAAGCTTCAGTATAAAGGTAAGAGTTTTAATAAAAATATATTTTTGTTAAGACTCACAAGTAATTGTAGTCGGCAAGGAAGGCTTTCTCTCTCTACTTAGATTTAAAAAGATGGCGCAACTAAATTTGGGAATACACAAATAATAGAGACACATCTAAAAGTTTTTAGCAAAACTGTGATTTTCACCTCATTCTAATAATATATGAAAGCAAAAATGACAAATCAAATTCTATAGCAAAAACACTCTATACACAAAAACTCAACTGCAAAAGGTAGATGGAGTGCATGTGATGGATATCTCATTATGTATGACAATACATGGAAAGACTCTAACTCAGAAATTTAGGGACAATGTAAGTAATCTAATCTGAGTGATTTAAAACACAAAATGAAATAAAGAACATATATGATACAATTAAAATATAAATATACTTAACGAAATTGGCATATTTAGCTGTTAAATAATCAAGTTTTAATAGCAATATATATTTCCCACTTACTGACTAAAAAACTAGAGTAAGCCAGTATTATTAGAAATTTTCTTCCTACTTATTATCAGAAATGTTCTTCCTGCTCCTGCTCCATGAGTATTCCTCTGCTTCTTCCAAGTTCTGCTGTCTTCTCACTGTGCCTCATACTGCTTTCACCTCTGGTGGCTTGTGCTATTTTGTTTCTGTTTATGAAGCTCATTGCCTTGCTGTCTGTCTTCTCTCAGTGTCTTGTGATTCTGATCTTATTAATACTATTGGAAAGGGAAGTGTGTTTTATAATATTTTGAGAAGCAACTAACTTCCTAATGGTATTCAGATTGAGAACCGATTTTCTCCTTTAGCCAGAATCACAGAAACCATTGCATGTTCTATGGAACTTATGTGATATCATTAAATAGAATTTTTTGACCACAATAATTCTAGACGGGTCTCTTTTTAATGATTTCCAACTTAGCATCATGTGTGACAAATATACAGTGCAAGCCTCTAAATACATATTTAAACCTACATGTATACGTATTCGTGTCTTGTGTTTTCTTTTTATACCAGATATTTTTTAGTATATAATTGGATGGTTATTCAAAATATTAGTTAAATTTTGTAATTTTCCATTTAGAGAAATTTCCATTTCTCTAGAAGTAGACTTGCTTTTTCTCTCTAAGAAAAAATGATGAATATTCTACAGAATAAAAGTCATGTGTTTTATTATTCGTCAAGCATCCGAAGCATTTGTATTTCTTTTTTAATCTTCATTTGACTCCATCAGAATAAAACATCCTGCCAGACACGCATCCTCAGATTATCAATATACAATAATTATATGGTTATTTTAGAATTTGAGTATTTTTAATTTGTTTTATTTTATTAAAATTAATTTTAAATAAAGATTACATCTAGCTATCAGGATTACATCTAAAAAATTATATCTAGTTATCTTTTGTTCTATGTCTTACAAGTTTCCAACAGCGAATATTCGTACTATGTTAGAAGATTTTGAATTGGGTTTTAAACTATGTTTTAGTAAGAAGATTAACATTTTCATAGTGATTTAAGTTGGAAAATGGGGTATGTATAAAAAAACATTTGAATGGTAAAATTTGGTATAGGCAGAGAAGCTTTAAAAAAAATGTAATACCCTATGAACTTAATAATTGTCATTTAAATAAGACATGAAAAAAATTCAAACAAGTGAAAAAACATAAGCTATCTACTTAACTCCATATATATCATTGTAGAAGTATGTCAAGGCAGAGGAATTGATTCAGGGTCTGTTTTTTTTGTTTGATTTTTTTTTTTCTGTGTAGCTGGAAAAAATTTTACTAAATCTAAGAAATCTTTCTTTAAAACAAACAAACAAGCACATAAACTTGTATCGAAAATGTGTTACTCTCCAAACAGGGAACATAAACCTTGATCAATATTAACAAATGTTGATCTGTATGTCTCACCCATACACAAAATATGCGTAGGGTTTGTGTCTCTCAGGGGACATGTGTAGGTGGCTTGACAAGTAAAAAGAGGGCAATTGTATTTCCCAGATCAAATTACCATATGGAAGTCTTATGAATTCTTTTGTTTATGCCTTACAATTTCTAGACTCCTTTAAAAAACAGTCAATAGGACATAGAGCTGTTCTGCAAATAGATGTAGCGCAATTTGCCAGACTAAAAAGAGTTACAAGAGCATAGAAGACATCAATATGTAGTTGTAGCTATGGAGAAAATGATCCAAAGCACACTAATTTTAACCACTAAGACATCAGAAGCCCTTATAAACCTGACAATCAAAATGGGCTTCTCAGACCAGCAGCCCAGGATCACCTGGGAGCTTGTAACAAAGAATCCCAGCCCCACCCCATACCTGCTGAATCAGAATCCCTGGGACATGTTAAAAAAGCTTCCAGGTGATTTGAGGGTACTTATAAAATTTTGAAAAAAACATGGCTTTAAAACGTGGCTCTAAGAAAAAAATCTATATTTGCTTTTTCTATGGGAGAAAAATATGATGAAATTTATGAAAATAATGCTTAATTCTTTAAATTTGTGGTTTGGGGTTACCATCTCCTCCATGAATCATTCTGAAATTGAAACACAAACATTGCCTTTAGGACTGCAGTCCCCAACCCTGAAGCAGGCCACACAGCAGGAGGTGAGCGAGAGGCCACAGACAACTCCCCATTGCTCACATCACACATAAGCTCCACCTCCTGTCAGATCAACAGTGGCATTAGATTTTGATAGGAGTTTGAACCCTACTATAAACTGCGCATGCGAGGGATCTAGGTTGCACGCTCCTTATGAGAATCTAATGCCTGATGATCTGAAGTGGAGCTGAGGCAGTGATGCTAGTGCTGGGGAGTGGCTGCAAATACAGATTATCATTAGCAGAGAGATTTGACTGCACAATAAATGTAATGCACTTGAATCATCCAAAAATCATTCCCCCCTACCACCACCCCGGTCCGTGGAAAAATTGTCCTCCATGAAATCGGTCCCTGGTGCCAAAAATTTTGGGGACCGCTGCTTTAGAAGACTTTCTAGTTGTTGCCTCCTAAAGAGCATGGGCATTTGCGGAAATAATTCTGTTTCTATGGCTTCACCTGCACAGTCTTCCAGTGTTTCAAAATGTACCAGCACTATTTAGTGTGGCCTTGTAGTTCTGCTTCTTTATTTCTATATTTCTTGCTTTTTGCTGTACTGCTATATATGTCCTATGTCCTGTAATGCTAAGCAACCCAGTATGCAATTTTAAAAGCATCATTCACAGCAAATAACTGCATAGGCCTGATTTGAGGAAAATACCATAAATGTGTACTTTTATTCCCCAAAGAGCTACAAGATAGAAAACACCTCTGAAAGTCATCATCTTTGTGAATCACTTATTCACAGATGGAGGGAGCTTTTTGGCAGGGATAACTAGTTAGACTATGAATGTCACCAGGCCATTCTCTGAAGTGAGCAAGTGGAAATCATGGCAAGGCAAACACACCTCCTTAGCATCGAGCTTGCCTGCTTTCTCAAGTCCTCTGGCCGTACTTGAATTTATGACTTGAGGTTTAAAATATGACAAAATTGGATATTTTAAGATATATAATCTAATAAATATTATTAACATATTAAAGCTTTGAAAGTATAACTTAGAACATACTTTTCTCCATGTATCTTTTTTATTCTTTTCTTAATCAAATGAATCTATTTTTAATATTTTATCTCCTAAGTGACATTGAACAATAAAATGGGGAAATTTTGAGAATTTATGGTACATTATTAGTCTGTAATATTCACCACAATTTTGCTTTATGAGTGGACATTTGTGAAATTTTTTTATTAAAAAAAAAGGGTCCCTATAATTAGGATCCTTCTGATTTTAACCATATTTTCTAAACTGAAAATTGAACATAAAAACAAGCGATAGGGATTTTTTTTATCTCTGTGTAATGAGGGAAGGAGGAGCCAGTAAAGTTAGTGGTTTCTGAAGGTTGACACTGTTGGAAAGGATCCATGTCACGGTTAATCAATCCAGACTTTGTGAGAATGTGGTCACATACTACATTTTCTCATTACTTGGGTAGGTGAAGACTATAGCACGTGCAGATACCTTTTTTAAGTCTCTTAGGCAGCTAGATTGGTGGAAGCTTTGCAATGTAGCGTCATGAATCTCAGTCTTCTAGCAGTAGAAAACGGCTCCTAGATTGTATTCAGAAAATCAAAAACTGATAATAATTGCATCTGGCTAGGCCAAAACTCTTCCAATGTTAAAATAATCAGAAAATATGTAAGTATCTTGGGAATTATAATAATTTAATAATCTAAATTCAAGTTGCAACATTAAAAATGTTGCATAAATTTATTTGAAAACCACTAGCATTGTATTAATTTTTACTGTTTAAACTATTAGCATTTATGGAGTTTGTCTAACCTCTCTAAAGTGTTAACATGCTCACATTTCAAGTAAAAATGATGTAAGTCCATGATAGAGACTGCTAAAGGAAATGTTCTAGAATTAGAACAGTGACCAATCGCTCTCTCTCTCACTCCCAATGTAACTATACTCCAGCTGTGAGCATCATGCATGAACTTTCATCCTTTACAATGTTTAAGGGGCTATATGCATGTAATATCCATAAGTGAAGGCTTTCTTGTGTTCTCAATAAAAGAATTCAACTTTGCAGGAAATTGAAAGTAAAAGTTGTTCTTAAAAAAAATAAAGCATCACTGCATAGGTAAAACCTGTAGGGATTCAACAGTACTTGAAAGACTACTTTTAAGTATCCTTGATCTAAATGATCTAAGGGGATTGTGAGAATTAATGAATAGTGGGTTGCAGACGAGGTCAAAATAGAACTTCTCTACTCTATTACCCCCAAAAGTTTTTATTGTAGAAGCACAGTTTTAACTCACTATTTGGGGTTCATTCAATCAGTTATTTGCATTTCAAATAGTCATTTAAATGCCAGATAGTTTATGGAAATCTAATAAAATTGCAGAAATAAAGCCATTCACTTTCAAAATACATCAGGATTTTACCTATTAGAGAAATCTATTTGAAATGTAAATGATATAATTTCAATGTATATTGAGTTTATGTTATATACAAAGCCCAATGTTAGGCACTGGAGGCTGCATGACTAATATTAAGGCTTAGCCACTTCTCTTTGCATGAAACCTCCTAGTCAAGGAGAAAGAAGAGCAAAAATTATTTTAATTAAAATTACAACCATTAAATAACACTAAATCTATAATACTAAATATTTCTCAGTTAATTAATTGTGAAATCAAAGGAACCAGCAATAAGTATCATGAGGTCACATAATTTTGACAAATATGATTAAATTGAGCTCTGTGTATACAGGGATACAGTATTTCGGATGAGAATAGCAAGCCAGTCTTGATTCTCTTCATTTAGGATCACTATTCAGCAAACATTCTCTGCAAAAGAACAGTTTATAAAGATTTTTGGCTGTGTAGGTCTTTGGTTTCTGTCAAAGCTACTTAACTCTGCCATTGGAGTGTATAAGTGGCCATAAACTATATGTAAAGGAATGATTGTGGCTGTGTTCCAATAAAACTTTATTTAGAAAAATAGTTAATGAGGTTGGATTTGACCCTTGGGCCACATAGGCCAACCTCTGCTGTGCACAACGCTTAAATTACCTCTTGAAAATCAAATTTATAGATAAGAGTGTCTGTTGGTTGTATTATTAACATTTGTATATATGATAAACCAACCAGCTCAAAAGGTGACTCTAAAGACAGGGACTCTGGCATGTCCACATTGCAATTACTTAGTATATATTGAACAGGGTGATTTAATGGCTTAATATGACGGAAGATAAAACACTAGAAGATTTAATTCATGGGACAATTTTATTATAGCCTCAGGGGATAGACTAGATAAGTTGCAGACTGTTTCCCCATTTCCATTTTCAGTATTTTTATGATGTATTAAAGATGAATTAATGCAATATTTTTTTTTTACTTTAGATTCCATATATTGAAGTTTAATAAGCTACAACCACTAGTCAGAATATTTCTTTCAACTGACAAACACATTATTTTCATACTTTCTTAAGAGAGAAATATTACACTTACAAAAAACACATATAAAAAATTAACTAAAGGTATTATAACCCATCACAAATACCAAAAGGTATCATAAATTAGAAGATATATTTGCCATCTCTAATTTAATTCAGAGTTTATCACATTGACTACATTTTTTATTCCCTGGGAAACTGTAGAATAAGATATTGTAGCTTTTATTCAAAGATGAATGTTCACGAAGGGTGAAAAAAAAACTGTATGAAATATTTGCAATAAAGAACTCAATATTTATGCTGTAAGTATAGTAATAAAATTGTACTTTGCATTGTAAAGGAATCCTCTGTGTTTCTTACTAGCCAGTTTTCAAATGTTCAAAAGGCAACGTTCTACCCTCAGTCTATAACATCTGATTATCTAAAATGTAATTTTTAAGTTGACAACTGTAAATGTTTAGTGCACATAAATTTTACCAATCAACAGTACAAAGCCTGTGATTTACCAAGTGTAATTTATAAACTGATGAGATGTTTGTTTATATAGATTTACTTATTTTTGAGCTTTATAATTTATATCCAAAGCAATGATATCTTTTTATTGGATTCAGAGCCGTCATAAAGCTACTTCATACACTTGCATTTACAAAAGTATCTAAGACTGACCTAATGTAGGTAAAGCATATATGTAGAAGGCAAATAGAAACAATACCTTGATTTATACTTCTAATGAAGAATTATTTGTCCAGACGGTGTGCATAGAAGTTTCTAATTAGAGACAATTTGGTTAATTACTCTTTTCTTATTGGTTGAAATTTGTTACCAATATCTGTCAAGATCTCTTTTGAATAGGATGTTCACATTCTTTTTTCTTATTTTCGGATATCTCTAATAGGGATAATTGTTTCAGATTAGAAACTATTTTATATTTAAAGCTTATTGAATGTGTGCTTATTCTAAACAGATCTTCAGAATTGACATTAATTCTGAATAAAGAAGAGTGGAATATTTGAAAATTACAGGATTTTTAAATTTTTCTTATCTGTATAATTTGTGATGAATTTTTATTTACCAGACAGAATTTTATCACTTTTAAATACCCCCAGAATTTCAATTACATGAGGAAAACACTAAACAAACTATTACAATTTTATAGTTAATTATTTTTCACAATGTTTGAAGAGTTTAAATCCAAATCCCATAGTCATCTTCAATTCTTAGATATGTTTCTAGATGCAGATCTATTTCTTCAGCTGGCTGGCTGGAGAAACTAGCTGGATAAATGCTGACACTTTAATACTCTTAAATATTATCAATTCAATATCTGGTTATTTATTATTTCTTCATGAAATTCAAGTAGGTATGCTTTATTTGGGGGGTTTTTATAATTTAATATTCTTGCCAATAACCTCCAAGTAAATCAGAAAACACTTTTTATTGAGTCTTAAGAAAACTAATTACTCCTTAAGAATCCAATTATCTCCTATCATATGAGGCCAGAAAATTAGTAAAATATCATAAGGAAAAAATTAATATAAAGAATAGCAAGAATAGACATTGGGCTTATATAGGCAGGATTTGAGACATAACAAAAATTTTATCTGGATCCTCAATACTTAGCTTCAATTTCAATATGTTATAAATAGCTCCACAGCTAAAGATAATTCACTGGATAAAATAATTATAAAATTCTGACATATTATATGCAGTAATGGAGAAAAACTACTATATATAGAATGATCTGTCCTTATGTATATATACTATATATAATATAAAATTTAAGTATAGAATAAAATTATTATATATAGAATGATTATATTAAAGAATAAAGGAAAATATTCTAATTAATATATAGAATAAATATGTATAATAAATTCTATTATACATAAAAATGGGGAAAAACTATTATGTATATAATGAATTTTTAGTTATATATATAAAAGAAATGAACTACTTCTACTTTTATTTAATAAACTTCAGGTAACAGAGTGTTCTTGGAGAGATATTTCCATGCTCATTTTATCCTCACAAACTTACTTATATCTCCATTAGCATTATAGGCTAACTTACAAGAAGATTCTGGCAGTTTATTTTAGTTATATTCAAGAAAATTAAGTTTTCTCTTCCTAGATCAGAAGCATTTTTTATTTTTATTATTATGCCCACAGCATCAGTTGGTGTGGTTCTTGAAATGAAGCCAGAAAAGATATTTCACAATTATTATATAGATATCATCTCAGAATGGAAGACAATAATTAAGAATATCTATGAAGAAAAAAAATTCCTATTACAAAGTCAGAGGAAAGGAGTGCCAAGAGTATATAACTAATACAAGTGTTTTATTTTCAATGATTATTAAATTTAGTGTATGTATACATGCAAGAAAAAAATTGTTTTCTAATAGCAAAACACAGCTTTGACTACAATTTATAAACTGTTGTTTGAGGATTTTTCCATTATTTGTCGCACTGATACATTTTTATGCAATTCAGATAAATGTGGGTATGATTTAACTAATGAGAGAGAGAATCATAAAACATTAAAAGAAAGTATAATTGTCATATCATTGTTTCAACAATTACCAAGATTTCATAATTCTTTTCTATCTCCTCAGGAGAGTAAGCGTCAATAGCTTCCCAATGTAGAGCATGTGTGCTATGGAGTATATTTTATGTGTTCCCCCAAATTCGATTTTTTTTTCCAAAGCAAATTATTATATTTTAAATCTAATTCAAGAAATGCAGTCTTGATATAAAAAATATAAAGTGTTCAAGTTTCCACAATAATATTGGAAATCATTAGATCCATTTCTGAATGAATGATTAATCCCAGTGATACAATAATTGGAAACTACTTTAGCAGTCAGGCTGGCCTGCTCTCCACTTGCGAGAGATGTCACGAAGACACGTATCACAGGGTGTGAGGGTAGCATACTCCAAAGGGAAACTGGCAAGCATTTGATTCACTCATTTTAAAACTAAAAGTGGCATCTGGAAATAACTTACAATGTAAATTGTGTTTGTGGTACGGGGAAGGCTTTAATTCAAACTGATTTCAAGTTGAAATGGACAGATAGAATGCAGTTGTTTTGCTATTATACCACTTCCTATTGATGATGACACTGTCTTAGTATGTAAATTCAGAGCACAGAGGCAGCATTGTTCTAATAGAGAGTTTCCAATATGTTTGCCATTTGTCACATGTAGCACATCTGCTACAGTCAAACTATGGCAAATTGATACTCTCCACTTCATTAGGGACCAGAGTATAGGAATGTAATTGGAGTATTCTCATGAGCAGCAGTAGCATTGTATTTCATGGCTTCCAATCAGGAAACAAAGAAAATGTTCTCAGGATAACTCCTTTCTGTACCTCACAGCTGATGAAAAATCCTGATAGATATCAATGGATTGGGTTATTCTATAGCATTGCCATTTTTATAAGTCAAATATTGGGAATTTCATGTAATTCAAAGTTAAGATGAATCACATTAAATTCTAAGTGGGATTCTCTTTTCAAGAATCAGTAACTCAGATCATAGCTGAGAACAAGCAGCAGGAGGAATACTACAGTCCAAGTTTTGAGGGTGAACTGTCCTTGCTGAGAGGTGCTCGCCCACCATTAGGGGACTAACACTGCCACAGGTCACTACACTTCTTGGACAACACAAGAGGACAAGGAAGAAGAAGACTGAGGAGCAAAATCACATTTTAGTGCTTTTGAAAAGAGAATATCCACTCTCCTCACATCCTGGCTGAAGATGGAAAAATTGATACATCTCCTCCACATAATAGTGTCAGGTATGGAGTCCACAAAAAAAATCAAATTTCTCATGCAATTAGAGAGTAGATCTACTGACCTTTTATTGCCCAACTGGCCATCTCTATGGTGCCCAACTTGCTGAGGGCTTCTGGCAGAGCAAGGGAGCCTTGAAAAGAAATAATGAGATAAGGGGTGGGGAGGGGTTGGCAAAGGGAGGTCAGAACCATTTCCTCAATATTTCAGTTTCCAAGTAATATGAAATATAGATCCTATTTGTGCCCTATGTACACAAATTTTGGGACCACAGAAGGTGGTAATATTGGAGGCCATAGTCTTGCTTGCATTCACACAGCGATGAGACCACCAATAATGAGGCCCCCAACTGAGTTTCAGTCAATAAATGTAGCCATAGGACCACCAATGATGGACCAAGGTTCTCATCAGGAAGTATACTGGAGTAAACAAAAATGAAATACACAATGATTCTGGGTGATGATAACACAGGGAAAGGTGTCTGAGAACAGGTAAAGCCCCTCTGCATACTCAAGCTGTTGAAGGCACAAGTCAGATGTGACTCAAATGTTAGACGAATGATTTTAGAGCAACAGAACTCAGTTTTTAAAATGGAATTATACTGCTCTAATAAACAAACAAAAAAGAATGAAAAATTAGGGATTCAGACTGATTTATTTATTACTGATGAAGCCTGCTACCCTGAGCCAAAGGGCGTGGCCACATGCAGTTGCTGGCAATTGCTGGGAAAAATAAAATTGCTCCAAATTAATATCTTAACAACTCAAAATCCTTTTCTAAAGCATTTACCATTGTTTGGAGCATAATTACATTCTGACACTATGCATATATCTAGGAATATTCATTATTTATCATTCTTTTTATGTGTAGTATGCTAAATTGCCACACAGTCTTTTCTCAGGGGATTTATACTGGACTTATAAAAATAAGTGTGAATATTTTGTATCAAAAAATGTCATTTAGTCAGTTCCCATGACCAAGAAACATTAATTGAGTACTTATTGTGAGCTGAAGTTTCAAATAAGAAAAATCATATAGTCCCAGACATTAACAAGCCCAAGGTCTACTAGGAAAGACCAATATTCATTCAACAATTAATTTCAACAATTGAAGATTTATAATATAATTTTTATTTATGTTATGATTAAATATATTTTTGTTATCATCCAATTAGAATTATACAATTCTATTGCATTGTTATTTAAATTATTTATGCAAGCATGCTAATGATAACACATATATTACAGGAGAGAAATTATATTCCATTTAATTCATTATTTCAGAAAACCAAAGTTTGCACACATGTAACAAATCTGGATTTAATATCTCACTGCAAATAGTTTCTAAATGAAATTACAGGAATCATTAGGTACAGAATCCATGATCAAGATCTTCATAATTATTTATTCTCATTTCTATTTGATCTATTTTTCCTAAACATTTCACTACAAATAGTTTGTAAATGATTGATAACAACTCAAAATTTTTGAGTGACAATTTGTGATATTCATTTATGAGGTTTATGCCTTTCTTAAATTAGGCTAATAATTTCCCTGAATTTATTCTCCTATCCACATATAAGATGATTTGTATGAATATTCCTAAATTTTCAAGGGCTTTTAAATTCACATATGTCTGTTTAATGATTTTTCTCTGTTACCTAATTCAATTAATTTTAGTAATGTGCACATCCAGTCAACACAAGAGGTTATACAGGTTATTTCTTGTTTCATATCTTTCCTGTATCCTATAACTTTAACTAACCATTACGTTCCTTCAATATTTTGAAGACTTATTAATCCTTCCCCTTCTATTTCCCTTCACATTCTGGTATCTTTTGTTATTGTCTGTTGCAAGAGCTTCTGTCTACCTCCAGTATTTACCAGCTACACGTCATTCCTCATAAATCCACTATGCCAATTATCTTCACTAAAATGCATAAAATGAATCTGATGTTTTTATGTTGCTTATAAGAAAAAAGTCCATACTCTTGATAATGATATTCTGGGGTTTTTGTGGCATTGACAGTTTCATTCTCAGATTTTCAAAAAATCTCTTTACCTTATATTCTTTTTTTTTTATTTCAACATATTATGGGGGTACAGATGTTTAGGTTACATATGTTGCCCTTGCCCCCCACCAAGTCTGAGTTTCAAATATGTCCATTCTTCGGGTGGTGCGCATTGCACTCTTTATGTATATATATACCCGTCCTCTCTCCTCCTCCCCCATCCCCCCTCCCCCTGCCCAAAATCCAATAGATGTTATTCTTATATGTGCACTTATGTGTTCTAATCACACTTACTCCTCAAATATGCCATGAATGAGGCCGGGTCAGTCAGGATTGAATAGAACACATTGTGGTAACAAGCAACCTCTTAATCTCAGTGACTTAAAAAATAAAGATTTATTTCATAATCATCAAAACTTGACTGAGGATTCTATTTCATGTCCTCCTTACTCAAGAATGCAGGTTGACAGTACCTCTAGAAAATCTGTGGGGTGAATGAACATAGAACATTTGTACTGGCTCTTATATGCTTCTATTCAGAAATGACACATACAAGTTTTACTCACTTTCTATTGTCAAAGTAAGTCATATGGTCACAACTAAGTAGAGAAGCCAGATTATATGCAAAGTCATGTGTTTTTACAACTCTGATTATTTTAGTCATTCTTCTCCTACCCCCAAATTTTACCCTTTTTCATATAATAAAATTCATTTTATTTTCATATACCAAGCATTATGCTAGGTACTTTACAAATATCATCTTATTTGAGCCAGGCTAAAACTTTGTTATATAGGTAATTTTTTTTTTTTTTTTTTTTGCAGAGAAGCCAGCATTGGGTCATGAAGGCTAAGAGACTTTACTGTATTTACATAGATGATAAATGGACTATTCAAGATTTTATTCCTAGTTTATGTGGATACAAAGACTTGCTCTACATCCTACAACCCCTAACTTGCATAATTGCTTTCTTGAGTTGTTAAATTAAAATTGACCTAAGGCTGTCTTTTTACTTTGAGCTCCTTCTTAACAAACTGCAATTTAGTAAGTAAACAAACTAAAACCTAATTTATGAATATATTTTTTGTAACAAATACTGGATTTCAGCCAATCACAAGCAGCCAACTATCAGACCATGTTCAAACAAGACAAACACCTAGCTGTAACCAATCAAGCTAGTTCTGTACTTTATTTTCCTGTTCTCTCTATAAATACTACCCACATGCTGAGAGGAGCTCTTTGAATCTCTTCTGGTTCTGAGTGCTGCCTGGTTCATGAATTGTTCTTTGGTCAAATACACTCTTTTAAATTTATTTTGTCTAAGTTTTTCTTTTTACAGAGTTCTTTAAGTTCATGGCTATCTTTGTGTTCTTTCCATATATGAAGCATTCAGTAGTATTTGGTGAATTATTTAGCATCATTAATGTAATTTTAATGACTGTGTTTCTTCTGTAGGGAGTGGTAATATCAGTGCTATGTTTTTCCTGCTGTATGTTTAAACAGTCCTTTAAACAAACGGTTTCGTTCGCCTATGGGCAATAGACTCCAGGAAGCCCAAATTTACATTTACTCCAAAAATCTTGTTAGCTTTTGCTTACCATTAAACTATGGATGAATCTATTGGCAGAACAAGTAATGCCACTACCTCTGAATTTCAGTTGCACCATCCTGAAAGTGCAAAAGAACAATAGTAATTCCAAATGGATTCTGAAATAGCCTTGGAGGACTGTTTCAGAGTTGAATGCACAGTACAATTCTGCCTGTAAGAGGCAAGTTGGCTGCAATATTTGAAATATATCAAGTTTCACTGTAGTTTAGCAGCCTATTTACATGTTATGAAATCTGACTACATTAATTATAGCTGCCACTTTCTATAAATAAATATCGATAGCAAATAAAACTAGTATTCAATATTGTTTTGTATTTCTCCAGGCATAATCTGTCAGTAAACAGGTTAGAGTCTTTGATAGTCATTTTACACTGAGCTTGGTTAGCACCAATATAATTGGTGTGAAAGTAATGAAATTACATCATAATTTTAGAAGCAATATAGCTACCATATGCTTGCATTGTAATATAACTGTTGGTTTTTGTTTGCAGATTACACATGCTCCAGGCATCCTTTAGAGTCATTTCAATTTATTTAGCGAAATTTCTACATGGAATATATTGGAATGATGCTCAGTGCAAAATTTAAAGAGAAATAATTGCTTAATTAAAAAATATGTCTATGTTTATTTCTGCAACTAATAATTGGGAAAAGCAATGTCCCTTAAGTTTTTGTAGTAAAATTATGGATAAGCAAACAGAAGATTCTCAGCTTCGAATCTAATACAATAGAACAAAGTAGAAAATACATTTCCCGTTGTGATGGCCATTTGTATGATAATAGAAATCAATTTTAAAATTATAGCATTCAAGATATCATGATAGTAATCTTTGGATCTTTTCTCTTTATGACATCAGGCTTCCTGTGATGTCAGACCATAATTGAATATGAAGACTAAAAATTAAAATAAGTGGAATTAAGTGCTGATAATGACAAAAAACAATTCTGTGGATTAAAATTTTGACAAATGGATTGCTCTGGCTCCCTGAATCTTTGTAGTTATCATATCACTGAATGCATCATAGCAAATATTGTGACATAAAAGGAGAGTAAGGTTTTCTGGTAAATTACTTGATTTTGAGTCTTTCAAGATTGTTATTTTCAAAAATTCAATATCCATAGCCATATACTTTAAATGCATTAAGCAGAGTTTATTAAATATTCAATAATTTGGAAGATAGTTGGCTGCCTTATTGCCTCACAGTGCCACAGGAGTCAGTCATCATGGGCCCAGAGTTAAATATGGGCTGTCTTCTAGTATGATTTCATATCTCCTGGGCTAAACTTGACTATTCAGAAATGTTCAAAATGATTTTTACCAAGAGACAAAATATTTAAATGCACTAATAGAGATAAGGCTGAAAATGCAAATATTCATGGCTGGAATTTATTAAATAATATTCTTAACAAGGTTCTTATGATGGCTTTTAGGTTTTACCTAATTGTAAACCCAAGAGTAGGTTTTTACAGATAAAGAGAGCAGCAGTGGATTTGAAATTGACACCAGAAGCACTTGGGACCCTCTTTAACTCTATTGCGATATATTTCCCACTAACCTGGGTGGAAGCTGTATGGTGACAAAATGGATCCCTGTGTACATAACACTAGGGTAGCAGAAAGAACCATGGACTTTGGAATCTAAAAATAAACATGCACATAGAAATGTATCTACTTTCTTGGCTTCGAATTTTGGTCATTCCGTAATTAGAGTGACCTCCCAGATTGTGAGATATTACTCACTATCATTTACATGAATTCTAGTTCTACTGAACATATGTACCATTGTCTCAAACTCAATAGACTTTAAGGGGCAGTTTGATCCAAAATCATTATGAAGAAATACTATTTTTCCAACTTTTGGAAAATCATCTTGATCTCAAAAGAAAAAGATCCACCACCTCATTTCAATCCAATTCAGAATTATGTCCACTCAGGCTTTAAATCTTGAAAATACAAGTTATCACCCAACCCATGCCTTAATCACTTATATGTAAGGATATGAAGTCTTGCATTTCCTCCTCTAAAATTTTATATATAATTTTCCTTCTCCATATTCATTCCCATCACTTTGTCCCAGTCTTTATCATCCCATGTCCAGATCAGTTGGTAGCCTCCTGTTTGTTCTTCTTGTCTTCAGTATCCTGAAGTTGACTGGTTGAAGTAATGTATTTTTCAACATCAAACTGAGGCAAACTTTCTTGAAACATTCTTTTTATTGGATCAACAACTTGCTCAAGAATGTGTAATAGCTTTCCATTTTCTTTTTCTTCCACAAATAGTACTATTTTTCATTATTTCTCAATATGCATATTATATTCTTACTATGTGCTATAACACACTATAAATTTAATTCCATACACACACACACACACACACCCATTCCATTCCATCCATTAATTTGGCTATAAATATTACTTCCTCTCACCCTTTTATCTAACGAGTTTTCAATCCTTACAGGTCCAGTTTATATCTTTCTTCTTCCATGATATTCTACCCACTTAGGCTTTTCTCTGTAGGTCTGTTCCATTGACTGCCCGTGCTACCCATCATAAGCTAGCTCTTTCTCTAATGGCTTCAAATGTCATAGTTTCCTTTTGTTTTTCTTGTAAACAAGGGTGATGTCTATATTACTTTTGTGTAACTCACAGTAGATAGGCAATAAATGGCTATGTATCAAGCACTGATATTTATCTTATATATAAATTTCCATTGAGTTTAGGGCTAAGTTATTTGTCTAGATTGAAATAAATTATTAAGTAGCTAAATATTGTTTAACTTCCACGTAGTTGTTCAATTCAAACTGGTTGATATATCTCGTCATTTATTTATAATGTATAGTTTTGCTTCCACCTTTTTTTCCCAAAAGATAGTGGGTTGTACTAGGTGACTACTAAATTCCCTTCCATTCCTGAGATTTTGTTATTTTGGAGCCAGATGACTGATAGGAAAAAGCAAAATTGAAGTCAAACAGCTTGTGTGAGGCTAATGTGATCCATATAGGTAAAATTCTGAGGCACGTTGTTGGCAAATTTGTAAAATGAACAACAAAAGCAACACACACATACACAAACACACACATACACACACATTTGAAATAAAAATAAAATGATATGTTAGCATGATTTCTAACAAAAAGGATTATAATGAGCTAGATTTATTGTGCTATGTGAGTCAAAAATTAAAGATAAAGCATAATTACTGTTATTACACATTTGTATCCTTTCAAAATTACTTGTGTTCTAATCAATACTATTGTTTAGAAGTTATAGGAAGTATATTTAAGTAGGAGTTCACTTCACTGTTAAAGAATATACATGAAAAAGCAAGTTCTGGGCTAAGTCCAATCTAGAAAGAACTGTGGAAATATTTTCCCCAGGATATTTGAGGGTTTGGGGATAACTGGTAAATCTCAATCCAAGCTTTTAGGACCCAACCTAAGCATGTGTTTGGATAACTGCATCTGGAGGCTGCCCTCATTCTGGGAACACAGAGTGAGTAGGCTGAAGAACTACTCCAGGGTGCTTCTCTAAGGTCAGGGTTTTAAGAAATCAATCTGTACCTGGCTGGCCTCATCCTGTAGCTGTACAATTAAGCCGGGTACTAGAGATTTGTAGACAGTAGAACTCCAGAGAGCAGAATATCAATCTGTTCCTTTTCTCCCATGTACGTGCTACTATTGGATCATGTCTTGCCTTCTTCCTCCCCTATCACCCATGCTACTCTGACTCATCCATCTCATTTCCTACAAAGAAAAAGATTTATGTAACATTGTCTGTATAAATCTTAAATTTGTGAGGGAAAGTAAAACTTTGAAAGAAATAGATATTTTCCTATGTAAAATTGATTCAAACTCATCTGGGGTCAAAAGGAGTTCAAATCAAATCACATCCTTGTATATCTCCATCCGATAAATGACTCCTAAAAGTACTGATGGAATAATTAACACAGGAAATTCATGGGAGAGGTTTTAGAGATGGAAGTTCAATGGAAAAACAAAAAAACAAACAAAAAAAAACTACTATTTGGTAAAAGAATTGCTTAAAAAAACTCAGAATGATTGAATAAAATATTCTACAAAGCATTTTAACAGAGGACAATGTTACAGATTAAAATTTTATTAATTTTTAAGGCCTTGTGTTATTTTTTATAAGATCCTTTGTATTACTTTCAAGGCGGAATGATCTCACACCGAATTCTGAACAGGAATGTCTAGGCAGTTTGGTTAAAATAAGCATCTGTTTCAGAGAGAAACAGATCCATGCATATGGATGTGGGATTACTTTCTTTGTGGCTGGATTTATTTTTCCCCAGTGATAGGTGCTAGGGACATTTTCTGTTAACTAGATTGTAGGCTACGAGTGAGACCAGGCAGATTCTGATTGATATGTTCACCATGTAATTACTTACATAGCTAATGAAAAGGCCACCAATGGAGGAATCATTGTGTTCTACTGCAAATGAATCCTTAGAAAGAATGGATACAATGAACAGCAGAATTTTTTTTTAAAGATCAGACGTGATATTAAAGAATGTAAAATGTTCAATAAACATATAAAATGCCTAGCTTTTTCTGGTACCATCTCTCTTTTCTTTCCTATTACAAATTGTCAGAGATTATTCTCAAATTCATAGAGTCATGGGAGTTTCCAACAGGAGTTTCAATTTGAAGAAGTTCTAAAATGAAAGCAACTTCATTAGAGTAAATGCGAGCCAGTTGTCACCAGTGCTTAGTGTGCCGTTTATGACCATTAGTAACGTCTACTGATTTGAGAAGCATGTTGAGAGGCTTTGTGCAGAAGCAACCACGTGGTGATGAACTAGAGTAGGTAGGTATTATTGCATTCTGATATTAAATTATACCTTGCAATGTATCTGTAGGATTGCATCTAATCCAACAATATAACATTTGCTAAGCAAAAGTACTTTAATGTCTTTTCGAAGCAAGTAAATGGCAAAGCAAGTGCACATTATTCTCAACAGGGAAATTCAAGTACATTTTGCTGCTGCCGACAAAGAGATTAAATAAAGAAAATCCAATTTAATATATCAATGTTCCAGCACTAACATGTAGTGAAAACAGAATTCTGAAATAAGATATGCATCACTGTCTTCAGGAATATGGAATCGAACAATTTAAGGTAGTCAAAATATCATGTCCTCTTTCATTTTTAAAAAAAAGTTATTTGCACTAAATTATTTATCAAACAACTACACTTTAAGCCATGGACAATAGATGTGGAAAGAAAGATGTTTTGCCTCTCAGAACAGGAATATTGTTTGAGCATTTACTAGGTATTAAACACAAGAAAAAGTACTTAACAAATATCTAATTAAAATCTCCCAGCAGCCTTATAGAGAATGTTATTTTGTTGGGATTTTACAAAAGAGAAAAGTAAGATTCTGAGAGTTTCAACAGATAGCCCGAAGCTGCATAGGTAGTAAAATTGCAGAGCCAAGATTCAAACTTCTGTCTACCCTGCTTCAAGGCCAATCAGTGTCTTCATCCAGATGCTGCACTTACTTATTCCATAAATTTTTTTCAACTTATCTAGCACTTTTATATAAAAATATGTTATGATTAATAATCATAACAGGAAAAATTGAAAATCATTCTCTTCTATGATATAAAATAAAGTTCCAGGTGCCAAAACATGATGGTCTTAATTTAGGAAATTCCCTTTAATATTTTACCATTGATTTAACTGTTTCAATGACAATAAGACAAGGATGCGGCAGAAGTCAAGAAAGAAATATAACTACTTTCTGTTTTATCTTTTATTAGTAATACTGCAGTGTCTTCTTATTCAAACATGTATGTACCTGTATATACACATATTTAAATTGGAGTTCATAGCTAGACTAATCTAAACATTTTAATAATCACTTTGTAATTGAAAATGCTGCATGTTAGAATGAAAAAATTAAATCTAGATTATCTTTGGTTATCTTTCAACTGTTAAAGTAATCATTTTAAATTCATTTCTTCTATTAAATATCATACAGATAAACTAACTTAGAAATGATTTAGAAATGCACTTACTCATCTCCAGCTATTAGTTTTGCAAAATGTTTAGCTGCCCTCGATATATACGGACATATTAAATTAGATGACTAATTTCCTGGCAAATGAATACAACCCAACTCAACCCCCTAAAAAAACAAAAACGACAAAAAAACTTCATTGAAAAAAATCTCTGTGATAAGGCTGCTAATTTGTTCCTTTAATAACTTATTAGCTCTTTCTCACTTTGTAGGAAATCAAATGCAATTTGTGGTAAGTGCTATTCCATAGACAGTAAAAATAGAATTCACATGAACATTTTATTGCAATTTCCCCCATAGACTATGTAACATTTCTGTCTGGACAATTAAGTACTCAACTTACCTAAACCTTGTGCAGGCCTCGGTAAATGTTTTTCTCACCAATCTCTTACACAAAGCTGGAAGCTCAAGCTTAAGTCAGGAGGTTGATTTCTACTACATAAGAAACAGTGTGCTTCTTTTCACACCCCTGCCAGAGGCAATTATGGCTGTATTTAATTCCTGAATATACAGTTCTTTGAACTTTTATTCACAATCTCAGAGGCAAAAAATAAATGCTTTATGTCAAAATACAGTGTCTATTTTATAGGATAGTCTTTCTTTGGCTTCCTTCCATACTTTCTATTCACAAATAGACATTGTATAATGGTGTATAATGATCTTTCCATTGATACTTTTAACTCTGAATATATATGAAATAGATTAGTATTCCAAGGTTGTATAATAATAAGCTATAAGAGGCATATTGTGGCTGTAAGATTAATGATAGCCATAAGGCTTACTCAAAATCTTGCGGGGTCTACACTATGTGTCACTTAGCAGTATGATGTAACACACGGCTAAGGGATTTCCAACCCTGGCCCAGGGATTACCGGATCTCTATGACAATAGGCCCAAAATAGCTGGTTGCCCTAGAGACAAAACCACCTCAGCACAGACACAAATTTCATGAGCCTTAAAACAAAGCTTATCCTTACAAGAATAGTTTAAACATCCTTTGTGAAAGAAACACCTTGGAACTGATCTGGACTGAGTACAAGAATTAAAAGAGATAGAAGAATCCCTTAAACTCTGACAATGGTCTCTGGATGGACACCCTTCTGGTCAGGTGGTCATCTGACCCTTGACTGTATCTTACCCATAACCCAAGCCTGCTCCCACTGTCCATCTTGTAAGAGTGCTGCCAGAATAAACTGAGCATCAGAAGATGCCTAAGGTTCACCTTTATTTTTATTATTTCAAAATATTAAGGGGGTACAAATGCCTTTGTTATATAGAGATCTTTTATAATGCTTAAGTCAGGGCTTTTAGTGTGCCCATCATCAAAATAGTGTTCATTGTACCCAGTAGGTAAGTTTTTATCCCTCCCCTCCTCTCCACCTTTTTTAATTTCCAGTGTTCTTTATATCTCTTTGCGTCTGTGTGGGTCCATCGATTAGTTCCCAATCATTAGAGAGTACATGTGATGTTTTTTTTTCCATTCCCGAGACTCTTCGGTAAAGATAATGGACTTATAGTTCCATCCAAGTTGCTGTAAAAGATATCATTTCATTTGTTTTTATGGCTGAGTAGTACTCCATGGTATATATACACCACATTTTCTTACTCCATTCATGAATTGATGGACATTTAGGTTGATTCCACATCTTTGTGATTGTGAATTGTGCTGCAATGAATAATCAAGTGCAGGTATCTTTTTCATAAAATGACTTCTTTTCCTTTGGGTAGATACCCAGCAATGGGATTGCTCAGTTGAATGGTTAGTCTACACTTATTTCTTTGAGGGATTTCCATACTGTTTCCACAGAGTTTGTACTAATTTGCAGTCCCACCAGCAGTGTATAAGCATTTCTTTCTCTCTGCATCCACACCAGCTTCTATTGTTTTTTGACTTTTTAATAATGACCCTTCTGACAGAGGTAAGGGGATATCTCATTGTAGTTTTAATTTGCATTTCCCTGATGATTAGTGATGTTGAGCATTTCTTCATATGTTTCTTGGCTATTTGTCTATTTTCTTTTGAAAAATTTCTGTTCATGTCTTTTCCCACTATTTAATGGGGTTAGTTTTTTCCTGTTGATTTGTTTGAATTCCTTGTAGATTCTAACCTACAGAATGGGAGAAAATATTCACAAACTATACATTTGGCAAAGGGCTAAGATTCATCTTTGACCTGATAGGACCAAAGGGGAAAAGTAGTCCCTGGAAAACCAGTAAACTTGGACCACCTGAGACCCCCAAATGAAAAGGTTTTATTTCATTTTAACTTTCTTAGCATTCTTATGTTAAAAATTAATATTTCTTAAAATTAAAGATATCGTTTTAATCATTTGTTTTGCACTTCACAGATATAGAAAAGTATAAAGTCTTATTTATATTTTTTTCATAATTGTCACCTTTAACATTATAAATTGGAGAAATGTGAAGAAAATTTCATACCAAGGCAATATTTGGCTCATTTTACTACATAGTTGAACTTACTTGGCATGAACCATTAGATTTTGTCACTCATTTCTATGTGCCTGTAAAGAATAATAGGAAATGCTTTCTCCTTCTTCATCTATATCTGAAATTAGCAGGTGGTACCTTCCCTCAAATAATTCCTTGTATTTGATCTTATCCTTTAAATATATATTTATCTATGATATTTATTACAATTTATGTATACTTAAATAAGTTCAATAATTTAGTGTGAAGAAATCTTTTACATCATAAGTAAATCTTTCAAAACCCACAAGTACCTCATTTCTAAAGCAGTGCACAGCATTGCCAAGTGTTTTTTTTTCCCTACTCAAAGATTTGTTGCTTTCTTAATCTCTTAACTAAATTTTCTCTCAGTTTTACATTTTGTTGATGCAATACCTTAACAGAATCTTTGCCACTCAATCTGTTGTTACACAAAGGAATGGCTGCATGAATCTGTGATTAAGGTCATTTCTTATAAGTTGTGAGCAAAAGAGGTGTTCCTCTGCTCGGTACCAGAGAAAATGTCCAAGAGATTATAGTCACAGCAAAGGGGTTTGCAGCAGTGAAACTCAATATTATATTCATGGCTAGGAAAAGGATAAGTTATTTGACATTTAATATATTTGTCTGTTTCCTTTTTCATAGAACTAAAAGTTAAACATCTTCACACTGCATCTGTGAAATAGATATAAAGTTTAAAGAAAATGTGTTAAGGAAGCAAGGAAAATTCTACTTAATAGTACAATGGTGGCAACCAATAGCAAATAGTATAATTCTCTTCCAGTGTTTAAATCATTGGCTATGTTTCCAAACACGAGTTTAATTTATGGATATGATTTTCTGTTGTTTGCTTCCTAAAACTCTAAAGACTCTAAATCGGGCATAAATTGGTTAAATGGTAACATTCTACATCATTGTGAAGCTGCAGAATATATCAGTGCAGAACATGATCCCTGGAGCCAGAACACTGAGATTTGCTTATCTATGAAAGAAAAGCAATCATAGTACTTACCTGGCAGGGAGATTGTGGGGATTAAATGTGTTTATACTGTTGAAGTGTGTTGGATAGTGCATTGGAAATACATACTGAATACGTTGTAACTGTTGGCTCTCCTTTTGACTGCTGGAGGTGGGATGGGTTGGAAAGTAAGGAAGAGAGAGTCAATAATACCATACCTGATACTGTGCAATACGGGTTTGTTCAAACCAAGCTTCATACAAGAGTGCCTTTTCCTGTTAACAGGGAATAAAATAATCATCATGGAGAAAAGTTGCCAATTGCTACAGAGAGAAAACTGATTTCAAGCAGGGAAAAGAAGTCATTTTATCAAAAAAGACCACTGCACCCGAGCATTTATTCCAGCACAATTCACAATCACAAATACGTGGAATCAACCTAAGTGTCCATCAATTCATGAGTGGATTAAGAAAATGTGATGTTTATATACCATGGAGTACTACTCAGTCATAAAAACGAGTGAAATATCTTCTGCAGCAACTGACAGGCACTGAGAATTCATCCTGTATTCTTTTGACATGAGATAAAGCAGGGAATTAAGAATTTGTGAAGCATATTTAAATAACATTTTACATAGAAATAATAAAGATTCAATCCTAAAAGTTTATATATTGGGAAAGTACAAAATAAGATGAACTTTCTGCAAAATAAAAGAGATATAAAATGAAAGGGAAATGCTAACACCATTGGTGTGGTAGGCAGAACTGTGGTCCCCAAAGATGTCCACATCCTAATCCCTGAAATCTGTAAATATGTTGCCTTACATGGAAAAGGGGACTTTGCAGATGTGGTTAAATCAAGCATATTGAGATGAAGAGATCATCTGAATTTTCCAGGTTAACACTGACCCAATGTAGTCACAAGAATCCTCATAAGAGGGATGAGTCAGAGTGAGCAAACTGTATGTGGTAATAGAAACACAATTGGAGATAGAGAATGATTTGAAGTTGCTACAACTGGCTTTGAAAATGGAAGAAATGGTCACAGGCCATGGGATGCAGGCTGCCTTTAGAAGCCAGAAAAGTCAAGGAAATGTATTCTTTCTCAGAGCTTCCAAAAGAAACGCAAATCTTCTGACACCTTCTGACCTCCAGAACAATAAAATAATAGATTTTTTTTTGTTTTGATTCACTAAAGTTGTGGTAGTTTGTTACAACAGTAAGAGGATACTAACACAATTGGCCATCCAAGAAAAATAGCTTAGGTGTACACATTCCCAAAGACATACATGAACACACACCACACACACACACACACACACACACACACACATCATATTAGACTGAGATTATTACACCACCACATAATGCTAGTCACAAATTATTTTGTGAGAAATATCTAAGAGAGTAGCCACTGCATATTCTCTTTATGTCATTGTGTATACAATAAAATTTAAAAATCTCCTCTGTTTTCATCAATAAAGCATTCTGTTCTGTTTACCTTCACCTGATCACTAGTTTGAAAAATCAATGAACAATAATAATAACTTTTAGTGGATGTAATTCCTGAGCAGTGAATCAAGTTTCTAGTTTTCTAAGTGAGTATTAGATGTTAAGGTTCACAGAGCTAGAATTCATGCGTGACTATTCTTTCTAGCCCCAAAAATCTAGCACAGATTATGGCACTGAGTAAAGTCTCATTGAAAATGTGTTGAACTCAATTGATCAAGGTAATAAAAACTAAGTACATAGGGGTTCTCATACAGTTTTTTGTTCAATTATTCTGAGTTTAATCCATGTTCTCCTATGCGTGCATGACTATGTGAATATGTGTTTGAATATATTTGTGTGTATATGTGCTCTCTCAGTCAGCAGGGTATTTGTGTTTTTTCTTCTTGTATTACAGATTGTCATCCTTTATGACAATATTTTATATTTATTTGATGCCTGGTCAGAAGTATGAGTGAAGCTTATGTTTATAATTTAGAGGAAGGAAGAACAAACTAGTCTTCACCAGAGTCTTGCTCACATAGTACCCAGAACAATGTAGTGATATCAATGCTTATAAATGAAGTCAAATTATATGATGATGACAATGATGATGATGATAAAGTAAAATTATTCCTCTTAGTTACTTGTTACTAAAGTGTCTATGTGCAAAGAGTCAAAGCCTAAATGCATTTGGAAGTAAAAAATAATCACATGGATTAAAAAAAAGGATTGATTAAATTCGTTAATATTCAGTAAATATATATTCTAATCTACACTAAACCTATAAGCACAGATACCTGAGTTATTGAAGACACATGGTAGTGAACTGTGTGCATGATTATTGTCTGGTAATCTAGCTGTCCAAATAGCTCTAAAATAAAATATAACAAAAGAGATTAGCATTCTCATCTGAGTGCTAAATATCTCATTGCAATATACAGCAGCTAAGGAAGCCATAAGGTCTGCCTTCTACTGGGAACTGAGGGAGGTAGACTAAATTTGAAACATTTACATTTTCAGTGCATCAATTCTCTGCTACTAAGAACTGTCCAACTGCCATCTCATTTCCTCCACTAAAATAACAGTTCTGGCCACTCTATTCTGTCTTCGGCAATAAGCAAGTAATTAATCAAACCCTAAGGAATAGTTAAAAGAAGTCTCTTTATAAGTCTGTGCCTGTGATATAATTATAGATCTTCCCTATCCTGCAATTTTTCTCAGGCCCTGTATACTCACATATGTGCAGGGACACTAACTGCCCTCATGAAAAAGCTGGAACATTCTTCTGAAAGAATTCCAAGACATTATGTCCTCCGAGACCTCTTCTAGCTCTACTGCCCTTCTTGAAATTCTGTCTTGTTCCTCTTTATATTCTTTCGTTCGTCTTTCAGAATACAGCGTAAGAAAACATTCTTTAGATGGTATAGTCTCTTCGGGGCCACAATACTCTGGAGCAAAAATTCTAAGGAAGGAAAGGATTGGGGCTGGTTTGCTATTTTTTATTTTCATTTAAATCACTTTTTAAATTATCTAAATAACTTGAATGCAAATCTATAAGCCATGAAAAATAGTGAAAAGTGAGAATAAAGCTTATTTTCAAAGAGAACAAAATAAAGCACAACACAAATAAGAGAGAGTAAAGTGAAAATCAAACATTAAAAATTTGTATTTTGCCACTGTAATCTGGATTGAGAATTTTTTAAATCAGCACATATGTTGGGGTAGGAGGTAAAGGAGCAGAGAGAGAGAGAGAGAGAACATAATACTTTATTCAGTCTAAACACTATATGTGGGTTTGGCTGATGACCCTTACCAACAGACTTGTAATCAAAGGCTGAAAAAATGAACTAACCGGGACCAAGCGGTGGCTCATATCACATCAGTCCCCACCTCTATCCCTGGCTCACACTTTAATGTGCCAGTTTTGGCTTTTTCTTCATTTACTTAACCTACTTATTATAATTTGTAACAGAATGCAAGTGAAATTAACTCACCAAATCTTTTATTTATAAAACCCAAAGCACATTTTATGTAGTACTCCTTAGAGAGCTAAAATACTAAACTCATGCTATAATTTTTATGTTAAAATGACCACCATGCATATTTAGGAGAAAAGACATTCTCAAAAATTCAATTAAAAAATATTTCCTTCTTTGAAAGTGGTTCTTATTTCTTAACACAGTTATATTTGCATGCATGGGTAATATATAATTCACATATACTCAATAATTTTCAAAGTTATGTAAGAAATAAAATCTTAGGCCTACTCTTAGCCCACATCCTTCTGCAATCCACTCCATTCCACAACCGTATATCCCAATATCAGTGGGAATAGCTTGCCATACTGGAGATGAAACTAATGTTTAAAAATATCTGTTTTTATAAAGCGTAGCCCCAACACACCACTTAACTGCTCCTTTTGGTACTTAGATAATGAATCAGTGATTGATTCTCCAATAGGACTTTCAGAAGAATTGTCAAGAGGGCAAAGTGGTGCTTAACACAGCTTGGGTTCCCCTGAGATCCAGTGGACCCAACCAACAAGGCTCCTGCACAGACTCTGCTCCTATAGTTGCCTGAGTGTGCTCATGTTCCCACAGAGCCACTTAAAACAATTCCAGATGATGCTAAAGAACCACTGAGAAGCAGCTGGGGCCACAAAAGTGCAAAGCAAACTAGCAAACTGGACAGCCTGGCTGGGCTGAAGCAGCTTCGCATCTGACACTGCAGTCTAGGTTTAAACCATAGAGAAAGCCCCTCTCTAATGCTGCAAAACAAAGGGACAGCAGTAGGGGTAATTAGTAAGGGTAAAGGATAATTCCCCAAAGACTGAAGATTATCATCAAGCTTTTCTCTGTAGCTCTTCAGTTTTCTCAGTCTTTTCATTCCTTTGTTGAGAAAAATATTCTGTGGATGTGACATCATGAAATTTGTTCCAGTCTTCAGTTATTTCCAAAAAGCCTACTTAAAGGATAGAATTAAAAAAAATAGACTTTGAGAGCCGACTCTTTATTGTATGTCAGCACATTCAGCTGACAAGTAAACAAATCTCTCTTCTGTAACAGTGTTTCTCCAGGACAGCTGCACAGGACAGATGTAACCCAACGCAGCTACTTCACCTTTCACGTGAAGACATTGCACCAGTAGGTGGAGGTGATCATTGCTAAGTACTTTTATGGCCTTGTGTGGAATCTCTGCTTCTACCATGATCAGAGGCAGAATGAATTCTGGCTTTACTTACTGGAGAAAGGTCAATGCTGAAGTGTAAGGGGCCTCAGATACATGTGGCCAGGGCAGGTGGCAAATGCCTTCATGAACCCAACTGGTAGTTTGGTGGAAAGATGAAGACTACATGACTTAGAAAGAGGAAATACAGAGAGGGAAAACACAGAAGCCTAGAGGAGAAGTCTTTTTGAAGTTTTTGTTCTGAAGAAATCGTGTGTCAGGTCAGAGCTTAGTTCCAGAAAATGTCATACTAACATGCCTTCCTGATCTCAGATGTGTGGTTTCTCAGCAACAACTCAGGCAAAGAGATCTGAATGTACTATTCCCAACACTTCTGACATGGTAAGAGTGGACAAGATCTCAGTGAAAGAGGGATGAAGGATCCAGTCAGATCCAGCAGCATTGCAACTAAATGAAGGAGGGATGAAGGATCCAGTGTTGCAACTAAAATAGTAATTCTTGGCAGAAGAGTTTGACTTTTGCAGAGTTTGATGAAGTTATTATTGGCTATCCAATCATAAAAGGGAAAGTCTTCTTGGAAAGACTTCATAGGAAAATTCAAGAATCCCAAGGACTACAGGGACTACAAACATGAGAAGGGGCCAAGTGTAGGACAACAACAAGTGTGGGGACTAAGGTGAACTGGACAGCTTGTATCTTTCTAGAGGTGGTAGCCTCTTTTCTGGTCCAGAAAATCGTTGTCCTGAGGGAATGTGTAGGTCTATTATTTGAGGATTTTCTGATTTTTTTTCCAAAAGAAGAAATCCAAATCTTATGGGAAAGCTCCTGTTTTATGTCTTTGTTATACGGTGTCCTCTGCTGAAAACCAGTAGTGTGCATTTGCTACTTTTGTCTATATCCTTAATTTCTCTTGGGTGACTGCTTAATCAACATGGTGTTTATACAATCTTGGTGAGAGAATCAATTGAACAATTTTAACTTCATCCTATGAAAAGCTTCTTCCCTTACATGCTACCCCTCACCTTCTCATTGCCCTTATGTAGGGAAAAGGTGGATATGTTACCTAAATCTGCCTAATTGGAGCTTTTCTCCTAAGATTTTGCATCTTAAGTAATTGAACCCCCCAAAAAGATGCCATTCATTTATTCCAGCAATAGAGCTCAGGGGAAACTATCAAGTGATTTCTTCTGTGAAGGCCTTTTGGTAACTGCCTGATCACTGCCTCTTCCAAGCCTGGTTCTTCAGCCATACCCTTCCAAAAATGCTCCATTTGCTTAAGTTTACAGTTTCACAGAGTTTATTTCAGTTGCTTACAACAAAAGAATTCTAGCCACTATGCTCCCAGGGTAATCAACAGAGCCGGAGAAAAGGAGGGCACTTCACCTAGAATTCCGTTGACTCTTTGGTAGGCATGTTCTTGGGTGTTTATAACCATGGTCTCCAGCAACCCTCTCAAAGGATGTTGCTGTGAAATTGCTATCTTATATTTTCAATCAGGATAATCTTCCTGAACACAGTCACATTAGTCTCTATCAAAGCATTTCGCACAGAGCAGCCTCTCTAGCCAGGGCTTGTAAAACAAAGCAATGAAAGAGATGTGAGGAGGATCAGGAAGATAACATGTGGCAATAGGACATCTCATATCTTGTCCATTTCTTCTTTTCCTCCTCATGGGTCCCTGTGGTCTCTGAATGACTCAGCATCAACTAGCCAGTGAGCCTCAGGCAGAGTATGCACAACAGTGATTAAAATCATAGCTTTTCAGAAAGATTCACTTGAGTTTAAATTCTGAGTCTGCCACCTAACTAACGTTGAACCGCAGGGTGAGTTATTTCTTGTCTGAAGCCATTTTTCTCATCTGCAAAGCAGGAAAACAATGACTACCTCATGAGCTCTTCTGAGAACTGGATGACTTGCTGCTCAGAAAGTGCTTAGCACAGAGTCCAGAACATGGTATGAAATAACGAATTAATTTGCAATGGTATATAAGCTTCAAGATATTCATAACCTATATAAAGCAGTTGAGTACCAGGCTAAAAAGAAAATTATAGCCCCTTTTATGGGCTCAGTCTAGTAGGATCATCCCAACATTCATGGAGAAAGGGGTTATGCTAATAAAAACAAAGTTTTTTGGGAGCAAGAACAGATACTGCTTGGTATTTAAGTATTTATTTCTCTGACTTTATTCACGTGTATTATTTTATGTTGATCTCACAATCATTTCTAATAAACCACATTGATAATTAAAATGCCATGACTCATTGATAATTTTAGCTAAAGAGACTATATTATAATAGTGTTTCTAAAATTCAGTTACATATTAGTATCACCTGGAGACATCTTAAAAATATTGATGCCCAGGAATTGCCCCAAACAATCAAGTCAAAATCTCTGTGGGAGAGACCCAGGCACTGGGATTTTTCAAAAGGTCCCCAGGTGAGTCCAATCTACATCCCAAATTGAGAACCTCTATAGTAAGATGGAAACAAAAGAAAACATTCTCCAAGTGTTGCAGAAGAAATGGAAAATTTCAGAATCAATGAAAAATAAGAGTAAGTTCCAAAAATAACTTGATTTTGGACTACTTTAGGTAGTTCTGAAAATAGTAGGAAAAGCAATAGAAAAGCTGTTAAAAATGGAAAGCATCATTGTCATGTGATAGTCATGGATATTCTGTAATCATCTGTGCTAGACAGGTTGTAATGAAAAAAGACAAGGCTGAAATGCCATGAAACCTGTCTACAAAACACAAGGATGACTTTGATTCAGTAAGTGATTTATAGTTCCACCTCTGTTTGAAAATCACATCTGCCCAAATATTCATAATAGCAGTCTTTTCCCTTCAGTTTACTGAGGGTTTCTAAACTCCAGTGCTATGGACATATTGGAGTGGATAATTCTTTGTTGAAGGGGTTGCTGTCCTGTGCATTGCAGGATGTTTAGCAACATTTCTGGCCTCTACCAATTAAATGCCAGCGCCAGCATCACCTGCAGTTGTGACAACTCAAAATGTTTTCAGACATGATCATTTGTCTCCTGAGGGAAAAAATAGCCCTGGCTGAGAATCCCTGTGTTAAATGGACTACACACATGCAGCTTCTATCAGTGTTTGTCCTGTCTCTATTTAAAGATATTTTTTAGACTCAAAATGAGAAATGAAAAAACAAAGACTGATTTCAATTTAAAAATGTTGGCTTTAAGAAAAAAAAAACAAAACCTTTAAAGAAATTTTAGGAAAATGCTAGCACCATGCTTTTCCAAGGAATAAGAATGTACACTGTAGAAAATGCTTGACATAGAGTTTCTGTGAAAGAAACATGTATTCCAAGGAAAAAGAGAAAGATTTTAGGATGTGCATACATGTCTCACACACACACACACACACACACACACACACACACACTAAAAATCAGGAGCCCACACGAATACCTTCGATTCCTTCCCACCCCCACAGGATTCTTTTGTGCCTTCCCCCATTCCTGATTTGAATGCCCCTTCTTCCATAGCAAGAACTCTGACTTCCAACAATATCTCTTGCTTAGTCCTATAAAACGATCTTAAATAGTTTCAGAATTGCTTTGCCTGCATAATTTAAGAAAATACTAAAAAAGAGTTCAGGATTTGTTTGCAGTTTTCCCTACCAACTCGTCACTGAAGATTGAAATGTGTTTATAAATTATATGGATTAGATTTTTTCCTCTTTCTTTTCCCTCCAGTTTGGTTAAGATTTATTTGAAATACAGTTATGTTGGTTTCAGTTTTTTTTCAATTTTACTTAATTCTTTTCCCCAAAACAGAAACGAACACTAATATCTAATATGAAATTACTTTTACTATAAATAATCCTTTATAATATAAATAAATATATTGTTTTTATAAAACCATTGTCCCTCATTTGTTTTAATTTGGTAAAATAAAATCACCTTTCACATTAAATATATAGTCTTTAGTTTTAAAAATGAGAAGTGATTTTCCTTTTTGCCATTGAAGGTTTTGACTTCATGAATCAGGAAGATATTTAATTCACTAAATATTCAATTAAACAGAGTCTTCTGAGGCCCCGTCTCTCTAAATGAAAGTATTTTGCACAAACTGTGGTTTTTAATCAGGACACATGGGTGTCTGACCCGGGAATGTTTGCTGACAAGCTCAGGGTCTCATTGGCCCCACTGGTTCTCCTAATTCAGAAACTATTAATAGTGTAAAGTTAATTAAACTGGTGGCACATTATAAATGCAGCCGTTGTGATTTCTGGGTCAGTCTGGGATGTCAGTATGTAATACTATAAAAAGTCTCAGATTTGGCATTTGACAATTTTGGATTAAATTTTTATCTCCAGAGTTTAGGAAATGGCCATTTCCTAATCTGTATAATCGGGGTTATTTTAAATACAAGAGAAAAATGTGTATTTTTTTGTATTCTCGCTAATATGAATATACATGTATCTATTAGACATTTGTTGCTTCTATCTTCTTCCTTCTCATCATCATCTTTACAACAATCTTAATCTCTCTTGGCCAAATTTTTAGGACAAGAAAATCAAACCTTGGTAAATCTATCTCCACATATAAGTAGTTACCTCTGTTATATCCTGTAGTTGTAAAACATGGACAGAAATTTTATTATCACTACAACTTTTATTTTCTAGAACTCACATAATTAGGACTAAGAAAACTTACCTCGTTTTCTCCTTGGGCCTTCCAAGCCCCATGGTGATTAATTGTACAGACATCGTTTTTCTTCAGGGCCAGTTGCAAGTTTTATCAATAAGAATATGACCAATTCCCCAAATGCTGCCTAAGATTAATGCAATATTTTAAAAAACTGGTATTATTTTCTCTCTGGCACGAACCTGATAAATAGTGAGGGGGCCACCCAGACTGCTGATGCTGAGGCCAACCTGACTGAAAACATAATCCTGACGCCGTCATGTCAGCAGATTCCAGAATCCTCAGATGGAGACCTTACATACAAAGCAGAAGCCCTTGGACACTATAATCTCAAACTGAACACTGCACATACACCACAGATCATTTCCAGTGAACAGAGCTAAATAACAAACAAACTCAGATACCGTTGGCCCCTCAGAAACACTGAGGGACTCTGCTTTCCTAATATGGGTCAAAGAGAGTTTGCAGTCTTTTGGATTTACAAGATGCACTACACTACTACCCCTTTTCCTCATCTTCAAGAACCTTGCCTAAACTCCGTGTTATATTTTTGCTTGGCAGTAAATTTTTTTCGCTATTCAGAATTCAATCTTTGTCTCTACAGCCTTTATCTTTTCTTTAATATACATCTATATCTACATACTAAAGGCTGCTTACTGTGAACACTGTGATCCTCTTGGCCTGAGGCTTTTTCCTGGTCTTCTTGTTCAGCTCCATGGAGGGCAAAACAGAAGTTCCAAGAATTAATATTTCTCAGTCTACCTCAACCAATAATGGACAAGGTGTTAATAATAAATACTTCAGCCTCTCCCACCTCCGGTAGCTTTGACGTATGTTCTACACGGTCTCCAACATTTTGCCAACAGGATTGAGCCTCAGTTGTCCTCTGTAGTAATTGGCACCATCATGCACTCTTGATTGCTTTTTCCTTTTCTTTCTTTTTTGCTTCATTTCCCGAATAAACTATTTACTTGCATTTAAAACTTTTTCTCAGGATCTCTTTCAAGGGGAAACCATACCAAAACAATTGTTTTCTTACAAGTTTTTCTAAATGATGAAATTAAAAACAAACAAAACAAAAAAACCCAGTTCAACCTTCATTGACATGTCTGGTTTTAACTTCCAATCTTTGCAATAACGAATGACAAAAAGTTACAAGAATGTTCTAAGAATAATTAGTCATCTTCAGGCATTTGGGAAGTCAAATGTCAAATATTAGAAAGGAAAATCATTCTACATCTTCAGAAGCACTCAATTTGCCTAGTGAAATTGAACACACAACTTATTTTTTACCGTCTATATTTGGGAAGAACCTTAGAAAAAATGAATAGGTATTTGCTTTATTTGCTTTGCAGCTAAATGAATAAAAGGGCTCAACACTTTTGTTTATCTTGCAGAAAGGGCTCTGTCCCAAAGTTAAATACCAGTCTCCATTACCAGAGACAGAAAATTACTGCAGCTTTTTTCATAGTCCTCCAATGGCATACTTTCCTCTTGACACTACTGTTTTAAACATGTTTACAGATAGGGATTAAAACTGACCCATTTTTATTCTTCTAGCATCTTCCAGGCCCTGGTCTGTTCAAGAAATATGTGTTAAACATAATCAAATTGAATTGAAATAGCTTCTCTAGAAAGCCTGTAGTTACAATTTGTTCTACCTGCAAGAGCAACTCTGGGGTCCTTAAGGTAAAATAACAACTGGGTTTTGTTTGATTAATTTTGAAGCCATCAACAATTAATAAATGAATCGGCTTCAGATTTAAAGTCAAATAGATTTAAAATCAAATATATAAAGGTTGGTAATGCAATTGAACAATGCAGTGATTGGTAAAGTAATGTAAATAAGGATTGTATATAGTGTAGTTTTCAAAATCAGATTCCAAATGTATGCAAAGATGTTTTTACCAGATCTCATTTTAGTTGAATTAGTTGGTTAGTAGAGTTAATTATGTAGTGTTGAAAGTGATTACAATAAATGGGAAGCTCAGTAAAGAATTTTGCATAAATACACAATTAATGTCTATTTGCAAATCATTATTATGTACATTATTGATTTATTTATAAAATCTAAATGAACTTGTTATAAACTGATAGCAGGCATACCTGTGTGTGTGTGTGTGTGTGTTTGTGTGTGTGTATACACACCACACTAGTCTATTTAGGGAAGAAAAATCTTGTGATGAGATGATAAAGGTCTAAATATATTGTAAATATTACTTATAATTAGGATTCTAGTTCTTTAGGGTATTAGTGTGTGGCACATTATGCTATTTAAAACTGTAAATGTATTTTCCCTAATTATGTCTAAGTTTTGTTTTAGCTACTGTTCCAGAAATGCAAACTTTGTTGTTTATACCCAGATCTTCACAAAGTATATGTTTTAACTTCAATAGTTTCCCTGGTTTATTAATTTTATCAAGTAGAAGAATGCTTGATTACATAGCTAAAATTTATTGATCTTTTACTATGGCTACAACATGGCATATTTCATTTCACTTGGTTTTACAAATATCACTAACATTTATAAATACTTTTAAGAATATATGGAAATTAAGGACAGATTATTCTCCTATGAAAGCATAAGAGCTACCTAGGTACCTGTCTAATTCAGCATTTTGGAAAGACTCATCATCCAAACATTATCAATAGTGTATTCAAAGAATACATGACCTTTAAAAATAAGTATAAAGGAGACAATATTACACTTTGGAAAATATAAATCAGGATCAAATATGAATGATTCTTATAAAATATGTCAATACTGTAAGATTGTTTATTAAAATATATTTTAATTGGAATTATGTAAAGAATAGAATAGACTTTTCAATGAAAGGAAAAAATTATAAATCATTGGTAAATTATGAGGAAAGGTAAGAAGTACAGATATTGAAATGAAAAATATTTTCATGTACACAACTAATTGTTGGGAAGTTAGGAAAGGGGAAGAACACACCGTAAGGACACTCAGAGCTCTGCTTTCAGTAAACACAGACATTTGAAGACAAGTGTCCCTCCTTTTTCCCCTGCCTCCCCCAAGACTCTCTACATAGGTCCTGTTCAGATCTCCTCATTATTTGCTCAGAAGAGCTTTCTCACTAGCCTGTAAGCCCATGGGGGCAGCACTGAGACAGTCATGTGTGTATCCTCAGTCCCAGGAGCACAGGCTGTGCTCAGGCTTTCTTGAAAGATTAAAGCTGGGTTGAAGTTATTTTTCCCAGGACTTTTAAAATGCCTGCTTTCATAATTCTTGATGTGCACTCTGATGTTAGTATATCACAAATGGATGTACACTCACACATAAGAAATAAGATGCATAGAAATTAATTTTGAAAAGAAAACTGCAGCAATTCTAATATTTGAAAACGATAATGTACTAAAATTTACTAATAACATTGTCTTAAAATCTGTTTTTTCTTTTTACTTGCAGGATAATATACAAAACTACATTATGCTATGCTATTTTTCTGTTAATTCCTTAGAAGGCCATTCAGTGGCACAAGAAAGAGGGAAGAAGCAGGAAGAAAAAAGGGAAGAAAATGCATTCCTATATATTGACCTTATATGACCTTGTATTGAGTATAAAACTTATAGCTTTTCTTCAGTAAGTACATTTGGTTCCACCTTTGTCTTATGAGGACTAAATGGGTCAGAGGCATGGGAACAATTCCTGGCTTGGTTCCTATGAGAAAGATAACATTGTTTATTAACCAACAAATATAATGACATTCTAGTTTTTGTTTCTGTATCATTTTTCTTTTTTATTTTCTTAATTATCATTTTCAAGAACTTTTAACCTCACATTTTTCATTACTTATTCAAGTTAATGCAAGTAAAGCACTTATGATAATGACTATAACCTCCCTGAAATCCAGCTTTCTTTCAAAAGGAGGACATACGGATCTATATTTTATCTTCAATTTCTTCACATCTTTTAAAAGTCACAGCATAAAATGAATGTGAGTGAATGACAATTTTAATTATTATTCCAATTTCTATCTTCAAGAGAATGTAAGTGCAATGGAAGTTTGGAAATTACTTCCAATGTAAGTGCAATAGAAGTGCATCTATTGATGTACTCAATAGACATTTTTGTCCTATGATGCCACTTACCATTGGATTTTTTAAACTTACCAGTGGTGATTTAATATAAAAAACAGTTTTATATTTGTTAACTTTATTTTCCATTCTCAATACTGAATAGTCACACTGAATAGGGAGTTATATTTTAGAATATCAAATTTGTTTTAAAGACACTGTACACAGAATTAAGTGTATTGTTAAGTATTCTTTCTTTAGTATAAGTGTAAATTGTTGACATGTGGAGAGAGGAGACGCCAGACTACAGATCATTCTTGTTGGATGAAGCATGTACTGAAGTATCACTTTCTAACAATTAAGAAATTAGCACTAACAATTATGTGTCATCTTGTCTCTAGAGCTCACAGCATGATTAGTTTATGCCTAATTAAGGGCCTAAATCAGCAAAGAATGTCTGGCTTCAGCCTTAGGGGGAATTCCTGTAGGCTACTTTCTAAGCTTTTTCTATTTAAATTAAAATGTAATTCAATTTTAACTGATAATCTGAAAAAAATCCTTAACTTTCACAATTTTCTCATTTCAAGCAAATCTTTGATTTTCATCCCCTATCTTTTTTACGTGTTGTGCTTTTAACTTATAAACAACAACAACAAAAAGAATGAAAGAAAAGAAAGTCTATGCAAAACTTCCTTCAAGTTTGTATAGACTTTCTTTTCTATTCCAACAGGACATAATTCTCTATAATTTCAAATTCCTCAGAAAATATCTTTTAAAACTGAAATCTCTAACTCAGCACCAAAAGCCACTCTCTCCCAATAAACAAAAAATAAACATCTTGTGTGATATATTTGAAGGATTTTATTGATCATTTAATTCAAACACTTCATTAAAACAGTATTAAAAGAAAAGGATTGGAGACAAGAAGATTACCAGAAAAATAAATGAACCTATAAATGACACATATGCACATACACACTATATATGTGTATGTGTATATACACACACATACACTAAATACATGCACTTATATGTATACATATATATGAGTGCATTTTATGTATGCAAATGCATATATACACTATATATATGCATTTACTGTGTATGTTCTGTATATATGGCAGTCACACATACACATACGGAATTTATTATGCTTTATATTCTTACATGCATTATATCATATTAATAATATCATTTCTATTTTACAGCTGAGGAAACTGGAAACTGAAGCTTAGAAGTGTTTATTAACTTTCACGCAGTCATACAGCTAGTAAAATGGCTGAGACACAAAGTAAAGAAAACAGGCCAGACTAATATAAAGCAAAGGTCAAAGGAGTGCAAATAAAATTCCTAATTTAATGTTGCCTTTATGATTAGTTATGCCCTTTCAAAACTAATTTAACCCTAAAGGAATGTCTTATTCAAAAATATAAAACAAATGGCTCTAACAGTTTATCAAAAATAAGAAAAAGGTTCTTAATGCAATTTTTATTTTTCTTTTGGCATTTTTGTGCATGACAAATTTAGAAAATATGACTAAAGAGAAAGTTGTTTTCTCTAAAAGAGAAAAGTTAAAAAAAAAAAACAAATCTTATGATATCAATATGGTAAAAGAAAGAAACCAGGAAACCTCGATCTTGTGGACAAACAGCAATGAATACATATTAGAAACTACTTACAAAAATTTTCCATGTTTAGCTAAAACTAGTTTCATCCTCCTCCAGTTTCCAAAGTGGAAATCAACAACTTCAAAGGAATAAAAACAAAAGAAAACTATAAGAGAAAACAAAAAAGACGCAAATTATATTTCTTTAATTAGAAGGCAAACTTGGATGAGGAAAATGTCTTTATACATACACCACACTTTGATCCTATAGGCTTCCCTTCACTTTAAATTTATGTATTTGGTTTGCCAAAGTATGCTTGGATTAGATGATTCTCCACCCATGTGCACAAGTGAGCAAGAAAGTACTTCATTTATTTTTTCTCTGAAAAAGTAGAAAACTAAAATGGACCAGGCTAAAATCTGAAGATATACTTATCTCTTCCAGTTGCACAATTTACCTCCAAACTGTTTTCATAAACCTTTGAAAGATTGGCTTCTGCTGCTGGAATAGGGTCACAGGGACACAGCATTACCGATGACAGCTGATGAATTGTTTTAATTTTGTTAAGTATTTCAAATACATTTATTATTGGGGGAACATTGTCAGAAATTGTTTTAATAGTTTTGGAAGATCGATGTGTGAAAGCACTGGAATGTATATACACATGCATACATGGACATGTTTATATATAATATTTACACACATATATGTATGTAATATAAAATACATATGTTATTGGTAGTCAGATTTTGTCATGAGCAATGCTTTGATCCTGGGACCCCTGAAGACCCCAATGGTATACAGTACAAAATACACTCACATAAAACCATCGACAAATAGCCAAATAACTAGGGTAAAAAAAAAAATCAGAATGAATCTAAGAAAATCAGAGCTTTTACCTGAAACTATTTATATAGTGTTATATTTTATCTATCTCCCCTTGAAGTGGAATTTTACCTGGGAACATAAAGTCTGAATTAGTTTTTATAGGCATCACCTCCATATATGCAGAAAATATATGTAGAAACAATGTATTACAATATATATTTTATCAACCTTCAACTACTCCGTGCCAAGAAAAAAACAAGTTCTTTCAATTTAACGTATGTAATAGATCAACATAATCAAATGTATATTCTATTATCATTTTCAAATTGGTAATGGTACTCATGAAAATACTGATTTATTGTTATTCATTTTTAAAAACTTACAGGGCAATTTCTACTTTATATTTATAATCATAAAATAAATGGATTCCTATATCTGAGGAATAGACAAAAAATATCACCTATTGGCTTATTCGTACTTACCAGTTATGGTAAAAAATGTTTCTACAATGTTTTGCCGTTTTTATATCTCCTTCAGAAAGCATCTTCTATTTTTAAGCCAGTAAAACAAAACTTACCTTTGTTCCTCACAAGGGCTGTAATTTTAACCTTCTTTGTTTCCACTTTCACAATACCTGTATTTCCATCAAGTTTGGAAGAAAGGGGTTGGGAGAAACAATGGTTTATTTATTTTACTCAGAGCCTTTCACCTATTAAAAAGCCCCATAGGATTGACCCTGAGGACTAGGTTACAGCAACACTTCAGTGGACATTTTGTTTTTAAGCAGAAGTTTTAAAATGCAAATGATCACTAAAACTATTTTTTTTGTTTTTTAACAGAAATATACTACTTCAGGTCATAATACTATTGAATGAAAGGAAGAAAAGAAAGAAGAACGAAAAAAATACTTATTTGGGGAATATGAGATTAAAATGCACTGTAAATAACTACCTTTGTTGGCATTTTTAATTGTTATTTTTGTCCCATCTTTTCTGTCTGACTTAGAAAGCAGTTTATAGTAAGGCATTGTCTGTTACATGCATCCAAACAAAAGACTTCTTAATGACAAGTTTCTACTCTGTAGTAGTATCCAATATTCATTCAATTTAAGAGCGTTATCCAATGAACATGACTACTTTCTAATGGGCGAATCAATGATTTATATTGGACCAAAATATTCATCAATTAATAATAAAAAATACTATCTGCTCTCTCTGAAACTAAACGATCAACAAATAAACATACACTGACACACACGCAAACATAACCCATCAAAATCTGGACATTTTCATTTGTCTCTGTCATGGGCCTTTGCTTCAAAGATATTAAAGGGTAATATTAATCCTTAAGGAGGAGAATGAGATGTTTGCAAAATATGAAAATAGAGAAAATAGTCCCTGGCTTTTCCTACTGATCTATCCATACTATTGGAAAAGATCGCTGCCTCTTCAAATATTATTCTAAATAAAATTATAGTTATCTACATAAATGACTAATCGCTTTTCTCAAACTGTGTATTAATAATTTATAGAACAGGTGTTAATAGAAACAGAATACAAAGTTTTCCATGGTCACTTCCAATTGTCATAATTTGAGGAAATAATTGGGTAAATTATTTTATGGTCAAAATATATCTTTAGGACAAATGATTAAAAATCCTAAATAAAATACAAAATCCCATGAAATACACAAAAATGTACTTTAATTAATCATCAATACATAAACGTCTTCTACTAAGTGAGTTATGGTTGCTTAAAGGGCCACATCCTAGGAATCAGTGTTATACCACAATTCTGTAAATAAGTATAAAAGTAACATAATCATTTGCCTCCTTGATTGTGGCCCCATAAGTAGAAGGAATTGAGTTGAATACAGGTGTAATGACCTTGACCTGTATCACAAATTGAAGCTTCATGAGATCAGGAAACTCTTCTTTCATGTTTGTTGTTTCCTGGTACCTAGCACTGTATCTAGCACCAAGTTGATAGAATCAAAGGTGTCCGTGATCATTAATAAGAATCTTGAATTAAGAAGCATCTGTACACATTAGACTATGTGGGTTCAGTGCTCCACCAATGACATAAAGGAGGCTCAAGAGAAGATCTTTCAGAGCATCTCAGAGTCCCACTAAATACCTTCCAGTTCTAGAACATACAAGTTTGGAATATCAAACCGATATCAAAATTCAATGACAACTATTTGAATAGATGTTAAGTGCACAGGTAATGTAAATAAATGTTAGCTTTTAAATTGTGGGGTCAGACAATACTTTCCAAAAAATCTTTGCATCTTTTTCAGAATATCAGAAGTAAAAGAATAAAGATATTGTTATTGGTGAAGGTAGATCCATCCAACAAGAAATACCAAACTTTGCGTCTTTGGGCAATTTATTTCTATGGCCCTCAATTTCCTCATCAGTAAAATATGCAAGTATAAAGCTTGTTGGTACTGTTATGAGTATTAAATGCATTAATAACTTAAGGCTTCATTTGAGAATAATGATTGCCACATATTATGTGACAATATATGTTAGATATCTGTTATTTAAAGTTTGAGACATAGAGTAGAGCTTTAAAAATAGCTCAAGGGTGGGCACATAGATTTAAGATACTAAGATTTATATTCTGTGACAGTTGCTGAATCCATGAGAATATACAGATTATGCGAAAAAAGCAATACAATGAGAGAAACACATAGGTCAAGCCCAAGCTGTCAGATACATAAACATTTAACAAGGAAGAAGGAAGAACTGTGGAAAAGTAAGAGTGTGGCAAGGGACAGAACACCAGCAATGAAGTTGGAGAGGATCTGAATTCAAATTCTAATTCTTATTTACTAACTGAACTTTAGCAAGTAATTTATTCTCTCTGACCTTCACTTTCCTAATCTGTAAACTGCGGGTGATATCAACATGTCAGACTTAAAATGGCACATAACAAATAAGGATTAAATATTTATATATGTAGTTATTATTATAGCTTTTAAAAATAGACAAAAAGTGAGCCAGGAAGGAAGGAAAGAAAGAAGGAAAGAAGAAAGAAAAGGGGGGAGGGAGGGAGGAAGGGAAGAAGGAAGGTAGGAAAGGCAAATAGAGAAAGAAGAAAGAAAAAGAAAAAAGGAGGGAAACAAGAGA